>PVLA01006540.1:0-121681 GCA_004027455.1 Hydrochoerus hydrochaeris
AAAAGACCTATATGCTGAAAATTATGCTACACTGAAAAAGGAGATTGAAGAGGATATTAGAAAATGGAAGGATATTCCTTGCTTTTGGTTAGGAAGAACCAACGTTGTGAAAATTGCCATACTCCCAAAACTGTTATACAGATTTAATGCAATCCCAATCAAAATACCATTGACATACCTCACAGATCTAGAGAAAACACTCCTAAAATTCATTTGGAAACAGAAGAAACCTATAATAGCAAAGGCAATTCTAGGCAACAAAAGCAAAGCAGGAGGCATCGCAGTTCCTGACTTGAAACAGTACTATAAAGCCACAGTGATAAAATCAGCTTGGTACTGGCAAAGAAATAGACCTGAGGATCAATGGAACAGATTAGAAGATGAAAGCACAACTACAAAGACACTCAGTCACCTGATATTTGACAAAGGGGCTAAATATGTCCACTGAAAGAAGGATAGTCTCTTTAATAAATGGTGTTTGAAAAATTGGCTCTCTACATGCTGAAGACTGAAACTAGATCCATGCATACCACCATGCACAAAACTAAAGTCTAAATGGATCAAAGACCTCAATATTAAAACAGAAACACTAAATCTCCTGGAAGACAAGGTAGGTAAAAGTCTTGGAGACATAGAGGTAGGCAGAGAATTTATGAACCAAACGCAAACTGCACAGGAAACACTTCAAAGAATCAACAAATGGGATCTCACATTATTGAAAATTTTCTGCACTTCAAAGGAAATCACCAACAGAGTGAAAAGAAAACCCACAGAGTGGGAAAGAATTTTAACCAGCAGTCCCTCAGACAAAGGACTTATATCCAGAACATATAAAGAATTGAAAAACATCAAGCCCCCCAAATTCAAAGACCCTCTCCAAAACTAGGCATCTGAGATGAACACACAGCTCTCAGAGGAAGATATACAAATGGCAAATAAATACATGAAGAAATGTTCACCATCACTGGTCATTTGAGAGATGCAAATTAAAGCAACATTGAGATTTCACCTTACTCCAGAAAGAATAGTGACTATCACGGAATCAACTGATAACAAATGTTGGCGAGGCTGCAGGGAAAAGGGAACACTGCTCCCCTGTTCATGGGGATGTAGATTGGTGCAACCATTATGGAAATCCATATGGAGAATTCTCAGAAGACTAGGATTGGAAACCCCATTCAATCCAGCTATTCCCCTCCTGGGTATTTTCTCAGAAGAACTGAAAAATTCATATGACATTGATATATTTGCACCCATGTTCATAGAAGCACAATTTGTGATATCTAAATCTTGGAAACAACCAAGATGCCCATCTACTGCAGAGTGTATGAAAAAGATGTGGAATTTTTATACAGTGGAATATTACTCAGCTATAAAAAAGGATGATCTTGAGGCCTTCATAGGTAAATGGAGACAACTTGAGACTATCCCCATTAGTGAAATAAATAAGAATCATATTTATAAATATCATATTGTGTCTCTAGTGTAAAAAGTAAATAAGAACTACAAGAGTAATAAAACCAAAATGTGTAATTGCTATTGTAAAAAAGAGAGGAAAAGAAAGTTCTCTAAGAGATATAACTGCATGTATGTGTGAGTATGTAAAATAGATGACCATATTGCTGAATCTTTGCTGGATCTTTGAGCAGAACTGTTTGCAGTCTCACTGTGTGAATGTCTACTATGTATCCTTTAACTTTGTAACTTGAACAACTACATCCAAGATGACAATATGTAATTCATAATTAATGATTTCTTACTGTGTTTTTTTTTCTTTCTTTTAAAATTCTGCATTGTTGCTACCCTTTCTTCTGTTTTGCTTTTTTCCTTCTCTTTAAATAAAATTTTAATAATGTGTCATTGCTATTATAAAAAAGAGGAAATAGGAAGTGCTATAAAAGATATAACTGCATGTATATTTAAGTGTGTAGTATTAATAACCATATTTCTAAGTTCTTGTTTGATTGTTGAACAGATCTGTTTGCAGTCTCACTGCTTGAGTGTCCATTTTGTTTGCTTTAATTTTGTAACTTGAAAAACTATTTCTAAAAGAACAATATGTAATTTATCAACTAGTGATTTCTTACCATTTATCTTTTTTTTGAAATTCTGTAATATTTCTATCCCTTTTCTGTTTTTTTTCTCTTTAAATAAAAAAAAGAATTTCACAAGAGGAGGTCCACCTGATTAGGGGTTGCAACCCTCTTTATTAGGTCCACTGACTCTTATTATAACCTCTTCCTGAGGCACCCTCACCCAGAATAATGTTTAATGAAACACAGGAGCATCCTGTCACCCAGTAAAGTTGGAACATAAAGTGAGCCATCACAAATGCAGAACTTAGCCCAGGAACTGGAATAAACTGAGATAACTAAATAAAAACTATTATTGGGATCTTGGCTAAATATGATTATTATAGGATCTAAAGTCAAGATTCCACTCATTCCTTGTTAAGAAAACAAACTGCCACCACTCCCAGTCCTCCAGTCCATGTCATAATTATAATGCTTTAAGGTTGAAGGTGCAGCTAAGAAAAGAGATCTCTCTCTCTAGGGAAAAATGTTCAAAACAGAAGGCATTTAACACAGATAGCTGAAATGGATAATGGGAGAGCTGGAAGGCCTAGTAGGGCTTGGTGGTGGGAAAAAGGGAAGCTGCTCCAAGGCTAGCGGGTCTCCTGCCTTGCGGGTCAAACCAAGGGACCTTAGTGTATTATGAGCCTCTGAATGTAACTGGAGGCACAAAGATATGATTCTAGCCAGTAGAGAAAAACAAGCACTACCCTGGGTTTACCCTCCCTCCAGCAACTTGATGTCTGACCACTGTCCCAGTCTATGAGCCCAGCCAGAAGCCAGTTGACCCCAGGCCTGGGAAAGCACTCCACAAAATTCTGTTGCTAGAGCTGCAGATCAGGCCAGAGTAGGGGCAAGAGACAGATTTGAAGCAAACACAAATATGACTTACACAGGCCCTAGTTACTTTCTATATTAACATCTCACATTCTCTCTAAGCCCTCCCTGGTCTGCATACTAATCTGGGGAGAGGCTCTATACATGGAGCTCTGAGCCCCCCCCAAAAAAGTACACCTATGAAGCAGATATTTCCTGACTGTTCACTACTTTGACTCAAAGTATTAAACCATCTTTGAATTCTTTCCAGACAAAATTTGCTGTGTGTCCTCTTCTCAATCTTAGGTTAGAATTACCAAAACCCAGAGACCCGGTTAAATCTGAATCTTGGACAAATAAAAAATCACTTGTATCACAAACATTGCTTGGGATGTGCAAATATCAAAGAAAATTAGTCTGTTTATCTGAAATTCAAGTTTAACTGAGTATCCTGTAATTTTATTTGCTAAATCTTTCAACATTAGCTTAAGAGAAATGCAGAAAGAATGCATCCTTGAATCAAAGTGGTGTCTTTGCTCTGTGGACTGTGTTGACATACCTGTGCAGGTCAGTTTCACCAGCTGAGGATTTTAGAGCATCACAAAAGACAATGAAGTCGTGGTTGATAAAGACTGACAGGACCTCTGATATTTTTCAGTTTTCATGGGAGTCCAGCTGGTGTAGGAAGAGCTCCAGAAACTCTCACTGGGCTCTTCACTCTGCCTGCAAAGAGTAGAAAATCCCTGGTCCATGAGCACCTCAACAGATGCACTACCCACTGCATCAAACCTCCAAGCTCTCCCTCACAAATGGATCACTGGTGCCAGAAAGAACTGAGATTGCTGTGGCTGCTGTCAATCACTTTGGAGAAGTTCTGTAACCACAACGTTTACATCCATCAAGTAGGCCACAAGACTAGGGCTAGACTGGGTAGGTGCTTTCCACTACTGACTGACAATAACAGCCCTTAGGCATTAAGTTTACATTTTCTGTGTCTTTTTTCCACATCTCTAAGGCTATGATACTAACAGTTTATTGGGGTTATAAAAATTGAGAGTAATGTCATCCATTTCAAGTTAATAAAAGTATGTTTACTATGCATATTCAAAATTAATTGAGGCTGAACTACATCAAATGGTGGTGGGTTAGGACCCCTGTAGATGTCTTCTAGGCTTTTCTTCATACTGTCCCCTCCACCCTACCTAACCCACTTCTGGCTGATTTCTGCCTGACTGACATGAGCTGACTCAGGTGGGCCTCCTGAAGAATGCTTCTTCAGTATCCTTGACTCCATAGCCACATGGTATGGGCATGAGGCTTTGATCCTGGCCTCTTTCCCTAGCTACAAGCTCCTTGACAACAAAGACTATTCTATTGTCTCTAATTTCAATGCCTAGGAAATTTTATGGAATGTCATAGTATAACACTAAATCTTTGAAGAATGTGTGAATGACATTGCCTATGCTACATAGAGAGATAATTAGAAATTATAAATTTTAATAATTTTAAATATATTAACAATAACAATGACAGTTAATATGTGAGGTTAGTCATACAAGATATAATCAAAAGCACAGTAAATGTTTAAATTTAAAAATGTATTTTTACATTGTCATCAATTCTTCCTCAAGACATTCCCCCTCACTTCAAGTGCACTTCTGGCCACTTTCTGAAGCAATTATGAAAGTCTTCTTTCATGAATGTCTTTAGTTGTGCTATCATGGTTGGATTCATGTTCTGAATTGACTCGAAACATTTAATGGTCATTGTTTTTTTGAGGAGGACCTAGAAGTCACACAGTGCTTGATCCAGTGCATAAGGTGGATGAGGACACTTTGTAGGATTAGATGGCACTTGGCAGCAGCATTCTAAGAACTTTTGATCACATCTCATAAAGACACTCACAAAAGAAAAGACTTCCAGAAGGATTTCAGAAAGTAACAAAAATGAGATAACTTTGTTTAAAATGAGGGAGAGTATATCCAGGGAGGCTAATGACAATGTGCCTTTAACAGTTATAGCATTTTTAATTTAAACATTCATGATATATTTTGATCACTGCTTGTATGTACTAAGTACTGTTCTCAGACCCCTGCATTTAATATTCATAAACCACTCCATGAAGTTGATACCACTAGTAATAATAATCCATTTCACAGATTAATCAAATGAAGTGCTGGTAGAATAAGTGATTTTTCCAAATTCCCCCAACCACAGCATTGTTGACCTAATATTACAATAGGCTGAGATATCGCTGCATAAAGGACTCATGTGTTATATATCCATTCACTGGAGTATCAGCTCTAATGAAAGATCAAGACAGAACCTGATTTGAAAGATACTGAAATGGCATACAAGTTTCTTGCTACAAGTGGAAAATGCCAGTGATACTCATTTTGAAGTTATCTGTGCTCCAGGTTTGGAGAACCCTAACTGATCATGATCCTATGTGCATTAATGAATCAGGAACTGAGTGAACAAAAGGATTTGTGAGATCTTTCTGTCTTGTTATTCTGCTTGAAAATACTTATGTTTGTTTTCTATTTCATGTGTCAGTTACCTAAAAGCATCTCTATATATCTATCAAGAAACACTTCTTCACGAGTGATGCTTTCTTATTAAATATTTTAATTTCTATTATTTCACCTTGATTCTTACTATAGTTTCCACCTCTTTTTGAAGTCCTAAACTCTTAAGAAGAAAGCAATATTCTATCTTGCTGACTTGCTGGCACTGTATTACAGGGCAACAATGGAGACTCAACTCTTGCCTGTAACTGACCATAATTTTTTAAAAATCCCCATCTTCTCTCATTGCACTAAATTATTGAAGTGAGCTGCAGACAACTTGAATAATGGCATATATACTATTCCCAAACAAAAATTTTGTGGGTAGCCAGGCGTGGTGGCAAATGCCTGTAATCCCAGAACTTGGGAGGCTGAGGCAGATGGATCATTGCAAGTTCAAAACCTTCCAGGGCTACAAAGTGAGATAAAGGCCCAACAGAACTGCATAGTGAGACCCTGTCTCACAAAGCCAAGGAAAAAATTTTGTGTGTGTGCACAGGGGAAGTCAAACATATGTACATGCACACACTTTCTGTCTTTCTTAGCCCTTGATTGTTGCCTTCTGGTAAGGGAACATGGTGTCTCAGAGTGTCTATTGCTGTGAACATGTCTGTGTAACAAGCTAAACACAACATGGATTCATCACAGAATCCTAGATTTTCTTGAGGATCAAAACCAGAGCTTAGATGTATAATATTTTAAATCTTTTTCTTGAAATCAACTGCTGCATCTCCCACTTCCATAGGGAAACAGATCTATTTAATAATCAACAAGGGGAAAAGATAATTCAACATTTTTACTTTTTTGGACCTACAGAATATTTTCTAGTCTCTTTGTTCTTTTCTTGGAGTTTTCTGTCATTAACTTTGGTTTATAAGTAAACAGGGTGCATTCATTACTGCTGATTTCCTATGATTAAAGTGAATACAGTAGTCAGAATTTAAACTTTCATCCTTTTGAATGCTTCTAGTCTCCATCATGCTAATTTTTTTCTCCTTAGAATATGCCTATACTTTCTCTGATCTATGCTGAAATAACTAAACACAGCTGTAGGGCAGGCAAGACTGTGTTTTGAGCCGCTGTGATGTGGAGCAGGATTTCTCAATCTTGGCTCTGCTGACATTTTGGATTATTTGATTATTTATCCCAGACTCTAGTCTCTGCAGTGTAGGAGGTTACCAGTATCCTTGGCCTATGAATGCCACTTCTCCCCAGTGTGACAGTCAAAGATGCCTCCAGATCATACCAAGTATCTTTGGGAGTACAAAATTGCTCCCTGTTGAATGTCACTGCTCTAGAGGAAAAAAAAATTTTAAAGATCAATGATTGATAAGTACCTATACATGCCAAGCACCTAACCTACATTCTCTAATTCTACTCTTCCTAACAATGCTCTAAGATAGGCAGTAATATACTTGCTTCACATATAGAAAAAGTGATATTCAGAGCAATGCAGTAGTGTGCATATGGGCTCACCATTCCAAACAGGGCAGGATAAGTCTGACTCTAAACCTTTTCTACTCTCTCTTCAAGCTCTGCCACCTGACACACTGATGCATCGTCCCAGTGACTCTACAATCTTTTCTTCCTGCCAGCATGCACTTAGAAAGGAATAGTCACATAATCACTAGTCAGTTTTGCTTCTTTTTCAGTCAAGGAGGAATCTCAGGCTTCTTAAAATGTTAAAACTAAACATAAGACCATAACATTTTAAATATGCAAAAATGTATAAATATGCTTAGAATTTATATTTTATTTAAAATTAAAGTTTTACAAAATTTAGAGCTGACTATAAAAATAAATTAGACTGTTAGTTCTAAGCCACATTTTATTAAATTTTAGTTCACAGAGGATATTTGTACCATCCTAATCTTTTTAAGAGTTCCTGCCAATGAAGAACTCATATTTAAGACTGGACCAAATGGAGATCAATGTGAGAAAACTTTGCCATTGAAAGGTTCTTAAGAACACTATTAAAGAAGGCTGTGATTGTTTGGGTCAGTATGAATGTCATTGCTCTAGAGGAAAAAAATAAAATCATCTACTCACCACTTTCTACTTCTTACTCACTATGAACTGAAAGCTTTTTTAGTCTAACAGATCACCAATATGTGTTAAACAGAACTCTAGACTGATCCATGGGATATCAACCAGTGTTTATGTAAAAAAACAAATCTTAGATAAGTGCTTTTGGGTAATGATCAATAGTAAATACAATCCTTCCCTTTGGACTGTGTGCACATTTAAGAATTAAATGCACATTAACTATGTACCTGTATTCTGTGTTCTCCACTTATTTGGCCATTGATTCTCCATGCCCATACTCTGGAATAATTAATGTCTTGAGGAATATTTTCTAAAATATTGCATTCTCTCTCCTCTAAGGAACTTACATTTTTGTCCTGAATTAAATCCTATAGAGCCTCTGTTGCTAATTTTTCCAGTCATTTTATGGCAATTTCCCACACTCACTCTACTTGATCATGTACTTTAAATAAGAACACCTAAATCACTTTTGGCCTATCCATAATTTGTAGAACTTTACAATCAGATATAAAGTTTAGTTTATCATCTTCAGACAAATAGACAACATAATGTTCAGACTCCAGTCGTAAGCAGGAAAGCTTACTGTCATCTTTCACCGTGTTTAGATGACAGCTTCTCTAACAGAAATACCACTGTCTACTCAAATATATGAGCAAATCTAGTACCAATCAAAACTCATCTTTGGACAGAGCAGATAAGCTACCAAAGATAACTTGTCTCATGAAGAGATACAGAGATTAATTTTTCACACATTCAAATCATTTAATGCCCATTGCTGTTTATATTCCATTTACTTTGATGTGGATGATAAGGCCTTATGAAGGCATGAATCTAGAATTTGGAGATCAACACAGACATTTCTATTTGAAAGGCTGCAATGAGGATACTACATTCCATTTGACCAAGCATTTAGTATTTAGCTAGCATAAATAAGAATCACACCAAAGCTCACCCCTCTGTGAACACAGCTTCACATTTAGAGAGGGATGTACTCTGTGATGACCCTGGACCACTTACCCAGGTCAACAGTTTCCTTCTCCTGGTTTGAAGAAGGATACAGGAGCTGATAAATATTTTTCCTAATTGCAGGAAAAGACTGTATTAATAGTGATATTAATAAGAGCTCAACTTTGTTGGCCTACGTTGATGCTATTTTTACCTCATCTTATCACTATGGTTGGATGGATGTCCATTCAGTTTGGAGGGAACAAATGAGGATAGATAAGGTAGTACTTAATGAAAGTAGATTATATGCCTGTGAAAATTATTGCTTGCATTATTACTTGATCTAGCAATAATACAACTACTATGATACTGTTTTTCTTCTTTTTATGGTCAGACATTGTAATGCATTTTGTACATACTTTTAAATTTCTCATGGCTTTAATCCCATGAATTCTCTTATGGTTAGGATGACTTCATGCTGATTAAATTGTGTAGATGGTGAAAACATATATGCAAAGCACTTAAGCATTCTTTAACATCAAAGGGCCAGCAAGTGGCTAAGACTTGAATCCAGTCAGGAAAGCTTTGAAACACGTGCCCTTAAGCACTACTTCATCCCGCTAAGTAATTACATATTGCTTATAGATTTAGTGGCCATGTTAGAATGAGCTACAATGACTTTGTTCTCTAATGAGCAAATCTGTGCAAAATGCAAACAAAGTCTATTTAGAAGAAATGTACAGAACACATTAATACACAAAAGGAGATATGACCAGTAAAATTTGAGCTGATTTTGAAATAAAGATTAAGTTTGAGAAGCAAGTATGATGAGCACAATTAGGAATGGTAGACCTCAGTTCTAGACTTGCTTGCCACTGGTCACCTCATTTCCACATTCTTACTACCTGCTAACAACCATAAGAATAACAGTACAACAATAACTAAATATGTTCTGATTGCTGCCCACAATTCTTGGGTTGTGCTCTTAGGATGAGACTATAAAAACAATTTCATATTTAAGAGTGACCTGTATTGTGATTTAAAAATTCAGTTTATAAAAAACAAACTCCTGTATCTAATATGCAAATATTGATTTCCATTGTAATTTGATACCAACTCTTAATTCTTCATCAATTTGTCATTCTCTTTCCTTCAAATGTACTTTCTGTTGTTTCATCAGTGAGTAAGCAGGTTTCACTATCTCATCTATCCATCCTCTTCTTAGCTCTAATTCTTTCTATTTTTAATTTTATTTTACAGAGAATAAAACAAAAGAGGACAGAACGATGCAGATCAGAACAGAACAATACAAGTAACACAGCACTTCACAAGACAATTGGCTATCAACAGTAGCTACCATAATATCTCTTTCTTTGAAATAGTAGAGCATAGCTCCACAAACAATAATATCAAAGATAACAAAATATAATAAAAGCATTCAAGATAATGAAACTATTACAAGGCATTCTGAACCAAATAACTGAAAATGAACAATGACTACTATAAAATCTCATTTTCCACAAAAAATTTGTCTATATTATTACACATATTAAAATCCAGTAAGACACAACATGATAGAACCAATGGTAATAGAAGAACAAAAGCATGGTAGGACTTCAAAGCCAGATGATATTAAATTCACAATGGCTGCCATAATATCTTATTTTCTTCAAAGTAGCTGTTCACACCATCACACATAATAAGGTCAAATAAAACAGAATACAACCATTCTAACCAATGAATGAAAACATTACAAGTCTTCAAAGCAATATAATGGGGATCCATGATTACCATATAATCTTATGTACTCTCACCTCTTCTTACACTAGGGAGACTATACAGTATTTATACATGTGAGTTTGATTTATTTCACTTATGAGTATGGTCTCAAGTTGCATCCATTTATTTATAAATATCTCAATGTGATCATTCTTTATAGCTGAGTAGTACTCCATTGTATAAAAGTACCACATTTTTTTTATCCATTCCTCAGTTGGTGGGCACTTAGGTTGTTTCCAAGATCTGGCTATTACAAATTGTGCCACTATAAACATGGGTGCACATATATCACTGTGGTATGATGTTTTCAGTTCTTCTGGGAATATGCCTATGAGTGGAATAGCTGAGTCAAATGGGACTTCCAATCCCAGCTTTTTGAGAAACCTCCAGACTGACCTTCACAGTGGTTGCACCAGTCTACACTCCCACCAACAGTGCAGAAGAGTTCCTTTTTCCCCACAGCCTCTCCAGCATTTGTTGTTGGTAGTTTTGTTGATCCTGGCCATTCTTTCCAGAGTGAGATGGAATCTCAGTGTGGTTTTAATTTGCATTTCTCTAATGACCAATGATGATGAACAACTTTTCATGTATTTATTTGCCATTCATATTTCTTCATCTGAGAACTGTGTGTTCATCTCAGATGCCCATTTTTGGATTGGGTCTTTGAATTTTGGGGGTCTGATTTTTTTTAATTCTTTATAAGTTCTAGACAGAAGTCTTTTGTCTGAGGGACAGTTCACTAAGATTTTTTTCCCAGTTTGTGGGTTTTCTTTTCACTCTCCTGGAGATTTCTTTGAACATGCAGAAACTCTTTAATAAGATGTGGTCCCAGTTCCTGATTCTGGGAAGTATTTCCTGTGCAGTTTGGTTCTTATTCATGAATTCTCTACCTACCCCTATGTCTTCTAGATTTTTACCTACTTTGTCTTCCAACAGATTTAGTGTTTCTGTTTTAATATTTAGAGCTTTGACCCATTTAGATTTTAGTTTGGTACATGGTGATAGGCATGGGTCTAGTTTCAGTTTTCAGCATATGGATAGCCAGTTTTTCCAGCACCATTTATTAAAGAGACTATTATTCTTCCAGTGAACATGTTTGGCCCCTTTATCAAAGATAAGGTGGTTGAGTGTGTTCATAGTTGAATCTTTAAGTCTATTCCATTAATCAGCAGGTCGGTTTTTATTCCAGCACCATGTTGATTTTATTATGGTAGCTTTGTAATATAACTTCAAGTCAGGGATTGTGATGCCTCCTGCCTTGGCTTTGCTGCTTAGAATTGCCTTTGCTATTCTAGGACTCTTCTGGTTCCAGATGAATTTTAGGAGTGACTTCTCTAGGTCTATGAGGTATATTAGTGGTATTTTCATGGGATTGCCTTAAATCTGTATAACAATTTTAGGATAATGGCCATTTTCACAATAGTTATTCTTCCTATCCATGAACAAGGGATGTCTTTCAATTTTCTGAGGTCCTCTTCAATTTCTTTTTTCAGGATATTATAATTTTCCCTGTATAACTCTTTTACATCTTTCATTAGATTAATCCCTAGTTATTTCATTTTTTTGGATGCTAGTGTGAAGGGTGTGGCTTCTCTTATTCCTCTCTTGTTAACCTGTAGAAATGCTATTGATTTTTTAGTGTTGACTTTGTATCCGGCTACATTGCCAAATTTATTTATTATATCTAGGAGTCTTTTGATGGAGTTTTGAGGGTCTTCTATGTAGAGTCTCATGTCATCTGCAAACAATGATAGTTTAACTTCCTCTTTTCCCATCTTTACTCCTTTTATTTCTCTCTCTTGTCTAATTGCTCTGGCTGGTATTTCCAGTATTATGTTGAATAGGAGCAGTGATAAGGGACATCCTTGTCTTGTGCCTGATTTTAAGGTAAAGGCCTTCAGTTTCTGGCCATTTAATATGATGCTGGCTGTTGGTTTGTCATAGATGGCCTTTATCATATTGAGGAAGAGACCATCTGTTCCAATTCTCTGTAAGGTTCTTATCATGAATGGGTGTTGGATCTTATTGAAAGCTTTTTCTGCATCTATAGAAATGATCACATGATTCTTACTTTTGGCTCTATTGATATGGCGGATTACATTTATTGATTTATGTATGTTGAAGCATCCCTGCATGCCTGGGATGAATCCCACTTGGTCATGGTGTACAATTTTCTGGATGATTTGCTGCATCCTGTTTACCAATATTTTATTGAGAATTTTTGCATCTATGTTCATTAGGGATATTGGCCTGCAGTTCCCTTTTTCAGTTGGGTCTTTCTCAGGTTTTTATACTAGAGTAGTATTTGCTTCCAGGAATGACTTAGGAAGAATTGCTTCCCTTTCGATTTCATTGAACATTTTGAGAAGTGTCAGCATTGTCTTCTTTGTATTTCTTGTAGAATTCACAGTGAATCCATCTGGGCCTGGGCTCTTCTTTGTTGGTAAGGACTTAATTACATTTTCAATTTTATTAATAGAAATTGGGTTATTCATCAGTTTTACATCTTCTTGATCCTGCTTTGGTGGTTCATATGTTTCTGGGAATCTGTCCATTTCTTCTGTGTTATTGAACCTATGAGAGGTGTTGATGATCTTCTGTATTTCCACAGGGTCAGTAGCTATTTCACCTTTTTCATTCCGTATTGCATGAATTTGAGTCTTTTCTTTCTTTTTTTAAATTAGGTTGGCTAGAGGCTTATCAATTTTATTTATTCTTTCAAAGAATCAACTCTTTGATTCATTGATTCTTTGTATTGCTTTCTTAGTCTCTATTGCATTAATTTCTGCTCTGATCCTTATAATTTCCTCCCTTCTTTTGGCTTTGGGCTTGGCTTGCTCTTCTTTTTATAGCTGTTTGAGGTGTAGCATCAGGTTGTTTATTTGTGTTCATTCTGTTTTCCTAATGTGAGAACTCAGTGCAATAAATTTTCCTCTGAGTACTGCTTTCATGACATCTCACAGATTCTGGTAAGTTATATTTGTATTTTCATTTGCTTGTAGATGTTGTTTAATTTCTTCTTTAATTTCCTCTGTGACTCATTGATTACTCAAGAGTGTATTTTCAATTTCCATGTTTTTGTGGGGTTTTTGCAGTTTTTTATCAATAATTTCCAGTTTCATGGCACTATGGTCTGATATCATGCATGGGATAATTTCAGTTCTTTTGCATTTACTTAAAATATGTTCTGTGGGCTAGTATATGGTCTATTTTAGACAATGTCCCATGTACTGCTGAGAAGAATGTATATTCTGATTTTGTTGGATGGAACACTCTGTATACATCTATCAAGTCCATTTGTTCACAAGTGTGATTCAGTTCTGTTATTTCTTTGATGATTTTCTGTCTAGTTGATCTCCCTTTGTGTCAATGGCATGTTAAGGTCTCCTGTTATAATTGTGTTATTGTTCATTTGATTTTTCATTTCTGTTAATACTTGCTTTGTATAGCTGGGTGCTCTAGAATTTTGTGCATATATATTTAAGATTGTTATCTCTTCTTCTTGAAGTTTTCCCCTAAGTAGTATGTAGTGACCTTCTTTATCTCTTTGGACCTTTCTTGGTTTGAAGTTCACATTGTTTGCAAACAGAATAGCTACCCTGCATTTTTTTGAGTTCCTGTTGCATAAAGTATTGTTTTCCATCCTTGGACTTTCAGTCTATGAATTTCCTTTTGGGTTAGATGGGTTTCTTGTAGACAGCATATGGTGGTTGGATGTTGTTTCTTGATCCATTCTGCCAGTCTGTTTCTTTTAATTGGTGAATTGGGGCCATTTACATTAATGGTTATAACTGTTACATACTGGTTTATTGTTGACATGTTATCTTTCTGCTGTTGTATCTTTATCTTTCCCTTCTGTTTGTCTGTCTTGCTTAGTGGTTTTTTCCTATGTGTATCTAGAATGTCTTTGAGTATTCTTTGCAGGGTTAGTTTGGTAATCATGAAGTTCTTCAGCTGTTCTTTGTCATGGAAGTATCTTATTTCTCCATCCATTTTGAAGGACAGTTTTTCAGGGTACATCAGTCTGGGTTGGAAGTCATTTTCTTTAAGGATATGAAAAACTTCACTCCATGCTCTTTTTTACTTCATTGTTTGTGTTAAGAAGTCTGCTGTGATTCTGATAGGTTTTCCTTTATAGGTGATCTGTCTTTTCTAACAGCTTTTAATATTCTATTCTTATGTTGGATTTCTGGGATGATGATTATTATGATTGGCTGTAGTTTTATTTTGGTTATGGCTGTTTGGAGTTCTATATGCTTCACTAATCTGAATGTCAGTTTCCATTCTTGTGTTTGGGAAATTTTCAGTTATTGCTTCTGTAAATAGTCTCTTGATATCATTTGTTTTGTACCCTTCTTTTTCACTTATCCCTATTAATCTTATGTTGTTTTTCTTTGCATCATCTTGCAACTGTTGAATTGTTATTTCCTAATTTCTTGGTTTTTTTAAAGATCTTTCCTTTCCTGTTCACTAGCTGCAATCTTATCTTCAAGGTCTGAAATTCTATCTTCACTTTTGCTAAGATAGTTTTGGCAACTTGCAATAGAATTTTTGATTTCCTGTATATCTCTTTGAATCTGCTTCATGTATGCTGTTTGTTTCTTATACTGTTCATTCAGAGATTCTATCTGTTTGCTTTGTTCCTCTAATTTTTTAGCTGTGTCTTCTTTAGATGAATTCACTATTTCTTTCACTACTTTTATCATTTCTTCTTTTACCTGGGAGATTATTTCTAAGTTGAGTTCCTTTATAGCTTCCCATACTTGCTTCTTTATTTTAGTTGATATCATTTCAGGTATTTCAGGTGTATGACTAGTATTTTCTTCTGTGTTTCAAGCCATGTTCCAAAACTTTCCCTGAGCATGTTGGAAATCACCTCCTGCACCCTCAGCTCCTGGAACTCGCGAGCCTTGGTTCCCCTGGTTGAATGAAGGTCACTGGGCATGGTCCACTCAAACCCGCAAAGCCTTTCAAGGCTAGTCCAGTGTCCTAGGGTGTTGGGCGGGCACCCAAGCACTGGGAGTGATGTCCCAAACTCTCCGGGGGCCAGAGCCAGGGAGCTGGAACTCAGCTAGCATCCACACAAGCCTACCTCCCCTCTCGGTGCTGGCTTGTTCCCCTGGTTGAATAAAGGTCACTGGGCATGGTCTACGCAAGCACCTGAAACCTCTCCAGGCTATTCCAGTGTCCTTGGGGGCTGGGCGGGCACCCAAGCACTGGAAGTGATGTCCCAAACTCCCCGGAGCTAATGCCAGTGAGCTAGAACTTCCTTTGCTGCCACACAAGCTGAAACTCAGCTCGCAGCAGCACGAGCCTACCTCCCTTCTTGGAGCCAGCTTGTTCCCCTGTTGAATAGAGGTCACTGGGTGTGGTCTACACAAGCCCCTGAAACTTCTCCAGGCCAGTCCAGTGTCCTAGGGGGCTGGGCAGACACTCTAGCACTAGGAGTGATGTCCCAAATATTGTTTCTCCTATCTCCTACATGTACTTCTGAAAGGAATTGTATGTAATTACTGTCTCTAAGTCCTAACTTTCTTTTCATACCTTAAAGATTCACATGCATTTCCCATTCCAATGAAATCATGTTGTCCAAAGTGACCGATCGCTTTCTAGTTGATATATCCAACAGAGTTTTTACCATTTTCAACTCTTCTCATTCTTATTGTACTATGAGACTATTTCTATTTTTCATAGGTTTTTCTACTCCACTCTCTCCAGATTACAGACAGTTCTAGGAATGTGCACATTGCCCACTGCCTTAAATCTTAAGCAAGTCTTCTACAATCTATACCCAACTCAAATCTCTACAAAATGCCATACTATACTTGAATATTAGTTTGAATATATGCAAGTGGACATTTGCAAATTCTCTTCTTCCTACATTTTCTTTTCATTCTTTTATAGTTTCTGATAACTACAACAAGAAATGTGGTACTCCCCCTAGCTATCTGGTATGTTAGTTGGCTTTTGTCACTGTCTTATTTACTTTTCTTATTCTTGAGAAAAAATATCCAACACCAAAATTAAAGGATGAAAGGTTTGTTTAGGCAACAGTTTGCAAAGTTTTCAGAGATAATCAGCTGGCTTCAGTGCAGGGTGGTCCATGAGAGAGGGGCAACAGTTCATGGTGGCAGAAGTGAGCAAAAGCAACAAGAGAGAAAGACAAGATGCTTTCTGTCCTTGTCCACTCCAGGATACCCACCCTGGAGTGGGTGTGGCACTCACATCCTTAATCCCAGAAACCTTAATCCCACCATTGTACTACAAATCAATCACGTACTCTTGAGACAACCACCTCTGAGAAAAACCCTATAACCACATGAGACTTGGTGGGGGAGGGGATCTAGACATAAACCATTATGGTCCTTGTGACAAAATACTTAAGAAAATAAATTTAAAGGAGGAAAGATGTATTTTGGTTCATGTATTCAGAGATCTCAATATATGGTCACTTAGCTTCACTGTTTCTGAGCCTGTAGTAAAATCATATTGCATAGTAGGAAGTGGGTGGCAAAGAATAGGGGCTCATCTCATGGAGGATGCCACAAAAACAAGAGAGACTACAATCCAGAAAGGAAAAGGCTGGGATAAGGATGCAGCACAAAAAGGCACACCCCAATAAGGCTCCCTCTTTAACTAGATTCCATCTGGTAAATTTCCATCACTTCCCATAATGCCATAGAATCAACCCACTAATGAAATTAAAGCCCAATAATCCAATCACCCTCCAAAATAACCCTCCAAACACTGCTTCCTTGGAGACCAAGGCTTTAACACATTTCATATCCAAACTGTAAAACTTGTCTCTTACTGTCTTACATTTCAAGGAACAAATTTTGATGATATTATTTTAAAAATATTTCTCCTAGTTTCACCTTCCTTACCATCTTATTTTCCATTGCCCTAATGGGTAGAGTCAATATATTTCTTCTAGAATACAAATTGTTGTGTTCGTTTCCAGCAAAGCTCTTCTTTCTCTTTACCAGGCTCTAGAATCATCTGTCAATCCAGAGAATGTGATAGGGTTCTATGACCTGGTTGGCTTTATAACAGGATGCAAGATTTATTCAGAATGAAATTAGAAATCATGGAAGGGTTTCAGGTATGAGTCATATTCTTAGAATTATCTTTTATTCTTGACACTCAGACCTTACACTCCAGCAACTGAAGATGCACAGTGATGTTTTCATTTCCATGTCTGTGATGGTTAGTCTATTTTTATCCCTCTAGGTTTTTCTTCATCCTTATGTTGCTTCAAAATGGCCAGATTAGCCAGGCATAGTGACACATGCCTATGATCCCAGGCCTCACTCAGGAGGCTGTGGCAGGAGGATCTTGTTGAGTTTGAGACCAGTCATGATTACAAAGTGAACTCAAGGCCGGCCTGAACTGCATAGTGAGAACCTGTCTCAAAAAGACCAAAAATTGAAAAATAAATAAACAACCAAGATTACCAGATTCTCATGTCTTTTGACCTACTGGGTTTGGCCTATGGAGAATTCTAGAGAATAACAGCATTGGTGGAGAAAGAAGTGAGAATATTTATTTTTCTGGTTTTTTTCTTTCTGGGTCATGGGTTGGCAATGGCCATTTCTCTGATGAAAACAATACTCCTGTTTAAAGTCACAGCTATAGGTCTTGCTCAGCTTAAGCATTTTTTTCTTGTGACAATTTCTAGATTTTCCTTGACTTGGAGATGCTTGATTATCCCTTGTTGGTTTTTATTGACTTCACATTTAGGTTTACAAATGGCCCCTTCATCAAAACATCTTCAATAGCTCTTTTAGTGTGCTACTTGTTGAGACTCTTATTAATCCAAGCCCTTAACTAAAACATGGTTCACACTTACTATTCTCCATTTTTCTTTCCCTCTTTGCATATGTTTGTACTTTGAGATTCACACTAACCTGAGAATCCAGAAAAGGTTATTTGAAATATAGGCCAAGTATCTTCTTATATCTCTCTAACCCCATTTACCACTCATTTGAATGACCTATATTCTCTACTAACAGATGAAATTTAAGTTGAGGTGTTATGGTTTATACCAAGACATCCCCCCAAAGCCTCATGTGCTCATAAGCAGAACTCTCTGGAATTGATTGGATCACAGTGGCACTATACTTTTGGTAGAATAGTCCACTGATGATTTTATAGGTGAATGTGCTGTTAGGTGGAGGCCTGATTGGAACAGGTGAGTCATGGGGGGCATGGTCTGGAAAGGTCCATCTTCCTCTCCAGATCCTCCACTCATTCTTTGCTTCCCAGTCACCATGAGGTGAGTAACTTCTTCATCATGCCCCTCTGTCATGTTGTCCTGCATTGGTGTCAGCTGATGAACTGAAATGTGAGCCAAAATAAATCTCTTCTTTAAATTGTGGGTGTCAGGTATTGTATCTCAATGACAAGAAGGTGACTGAGAAGTGAAGTTACACATAAGTGACAATTTGTTTTATATATTTTGTTTGTATCACATATATAGATAGATATATAGATAGATAGATAGATATCAAGTTCTGAGTGAATAAATTAATTAATTAAATAAAATGTTTTAATCAAATTTCCAGATTTCAATGACCTCAGTTGATACAGTTCTATACAGTTTTTTCTCAGAGCTCATTAACTGGTAGGTAGGATATTCTTTATGACCATGGTAGTGACCCTTTTAAAGACCAAATGCCCAAACTAAAACCCAAAACCCACTAACTTATTTATCCCAAAGTGCCAACACTGAAATTAAACTTGAACACTGAGGATTTAGTTTAGAAAAAAAAAAGTCATACATAAACATCTTTTGTCTTAAAAAGAAAAACACAGTACCAAACATGTCATAGGTTTGCCACCTCTGCTCTTTGATAATGGGAATTCATCTTTAAAGCTGAATCATTGAAATATTAAAAAGATATTAGTAATTTATATATCAATGTGAATCAATTTAATGAAATCCTTGTTAAATATTAACTGATAGTGATAAAAGAATAAGTTCTTCATTAGTAAATAATTATTTAGCATTATTAAGCACTTTAAAGTTTAGGTACAGTACAGCAGAATGCATTACTAATGGTCCAACACTCAATAATGAACACATATTTCCCAGTAATGGCATAGAGAATCTCAAGAATTCACAAGTCCCCTTAAGCAAAGGGATTGAATTCAGAGAAATCTGCTAGCTAATTAAATCTCTATTAAAAATATTACCTGAATTTGATGTAGGAAAACCTTAAAGCCTTTACTTTTTCCTACCCTTCAATTTGGACTCATTTTTTTCTTCTATTTTTTTAAAATTTTATTTAAAGAGAAAAAAACAGAAAAAGGGTAGAAATATTACAGAATTTCAAAAACAAGAAAAACATAAGAAATCACTAGTTGATAAATTACATATTGTCCTTTTAGAAATAGTTGTTCAAGTTACAAAATTAAAGCATACAAAGTGGACATTCAAGCAGTGAAACTGCAAGCAGATCTGTTCAGTAATCCAACAAGAACTTAGAAATCTGGTTATCAATCCATTACATACTTAAATATACATGCAGTTATATCTTTTATAGCACTTCCTATTTCCTCTCTTTTTTTACAATAGCATTTCTTTTCTTTTTGACTTCTTATTTTATTTGCTAGTTGTTGATAAAACATGAAGTCTTTATTCTTTCTATTACAGACAATTTTCAAAATCCAATCTGCCAATCAACTAATCTACCAGTAGTTTTACCTTTTGGAGGAGGGCAAAAGAAAAGAGATAAGACATGCACATTCTTCTTGTTCACCATCCCAAGTAGGTTTCTTGTTTTAACCTTAAATTTACCTTTAACTTTACATAGTGCATCTTTTGGCCATTGTAGTGAGATGCAGTGTACCAATTCAGTTTAATAAACACTAATCAAGTACATAACACAGTAAGTAGTGTGGATAAGAAGAAGCAGTTGCCCATGTCAACACTCAGTTTAATTATTTCTTTTGATATCTAAATCCTAGACCACAGAACACACTTGATGAAATACAGCTGTACTTTATTGGCTTCACCTGAGCAAGAGAAAAAAAGAATAAAGTATCCATAGTCAATGTAAAGAGTCTTCAAGAGAAGCAACCAACCAGATAAATAAATATCCCCATCCTTAGGATGATACACTCATTACAAGAACACAAAAAATATTGTGCAGACCTGAGAGACTGAAATCAGGGTTTGAAAATTTCCTGACCTCAGGTAACACCATTGTACTGTACAAACCATTTTGTTCAACTTCTGTGTGACCTTTCTTCTTTTTATGGAATAGCACATATGCACTTTATGAGCTGGATTTTTTTCAATTTAGGCTTTGAAATCCATAGAGAGACTACAATAAAGAATATAATTATTCAACTTCACTGGTCTTTGTTATTGTGATATTTGAGTTTGGTCACAGAAATCTCAGAGAATCTCCATCAATTAAAAGTACTTCAAAGAGAAGCATAGAGGGAACTGACAGATTACTGGAATATAAAGGAAGGAAAAGCTTCCCCCTTGAAGGGAGTCTAAAAGCAGATTTTAGAAATGATAGTGTTTTTCTCTTATGCTACACAGACATTTTGAACTTACCAAAGAGCAACACTGTCTGTGTAGAAGCTAAAGTATCAGCATCTCTGATTGACAATAAAGGTACAATTGTGAAGGGCATTAATATGGGAACCACTTGAAGCAAGTGGCAAAGAGAAATCAATCAGTATTATTTTCTGCTTCTCCTGTAGTGCTAGCAAGGCCATGCATAAAGACGATGGCAAAAATGTGCCTTTGAAAAATTTCACTATAATTATCTGTCTAATGTCATAGTGTAACTCCCATTCAAGGAAAGGGCAACATCACCTCTGCGTGTCAGGCCCTATATTGCATGATGACTGTTAATCACTATAATGATTGTGATACCACTGTGCACCTGCCTAATGCTTTGCCTTTTCTGCTGCACATTCCTAGACATGACCTCATGGAGAAGCAGCAGGACAGAGTGGGAGAGAATGACACAACACATGGCAGGCCTTGATTCCAATTCCAGCTCTGCCACATAAGCTTTGGTAATCCTAAGCAAAGGGCCTAATGGTTTTACAGCTTCCTAAATGGGAAATGAAGATAATGATACTAATATTAATGAGCTGTAAAAAAGGTTATAGATTAAAAAGTTCCTATAAGTACCTATAACATAAAACTTCAATAAAGACTGGTCATTGGTGTGACTAGCATAATGAGAATCTCAAAATTAACTCTGAACAGGGAATACAGAAGATGCTCAGAAATAAAAATGGGGGGAAGCTAAAGATGGCCAATCAGTGAGCAACAAAATACATAGCCTCCCTGGAGAAACAACTCATATGCCAGAATAAAATATCCTGAAGAAATCCAGACAGAGGGAGATGGATCCTCTTGACACAGGAAGAAATTAAAACATAAAAAAGCTTGTCAAACACATCAGGACTACAACTGGAACAGCTAAAAATTACTGGACACAGCATTTTTGCTGCAACCCACCAAGTTTGCACCTGCCTGAATTTGCACCAGCTTGAATCTACACTGGCCTGTAGATCCGCCCAAACTCGTTCCCTCCGGCACTCACAGGAGCCACAGCAGCACTGAAGTCGGGGGTTGGTGAGCCCAACAGAGAGTGGAGCCAGCCAAGAGACCTTTATTAATCCACAGTCAGTGCTGGGAACAAGATACCCCCCCACGGGAAGGGCGCAACCAAATGGGCGACATATTGGAATCGGGCAGAAGGAGCCTAAACTGGGAGTGACAATGACTTCAATTTGTTGCTCCCTCCCCAGAACAGAATCATGCAATTTGCTTGGACTGGGTCATGCCTGTAGCTGGGACCCAATGAGCCATCCCAAATCAATTCACTGTGCCTAGTACACACTAACCTGGTGAAGGCTTATGAGATTTGGCTGGCCCAATGGGGAGAGGCAGGCATATGCAGCACCTGCTTACATCTCAGTGACAAGAGCAGGCAGGAAAGGGTGGAGGTCCCTCACCAGTGTGCTTTGGAGGAACTGTGGCCAACAAGGAAGGGGGCTGGGGCCTGCACTGTACACCTGTGTAGAGGAAGCCAGGACCATGACAGGAGAGAGAGGCAAGAGGAGGCCCCCAGCCCAGGCACTGAGAGCCCTGATCCAGGAAAGGGAAAAACAAGGGAGACTGAGGGCGGCAAACACACAACATCAGACATGGCTTCAATGGACATTAAGAGATATCTTTGGGACCTTGTAGACGAGCTCAAAACTGAAATATTAAATCAGATAAAGCAAGATATGAGTAGAGTAAGAAAAGAAATGCTAAGCATCTCTCAGGAAGATACAGATGGAAGAAGGGAGGAACACAAAAAAGGAGAGAAATATTTTATAAAGAATATAAAGAAAATATGGAATATATGAAGCAGATTCAAGGAGACTACCAGGAAATTTAAAACTCCATTGAAAGCTGGCAAAATGCCTTAAAAGAAACTAAGGATAGACTATCAAAACTTGAAGATGTTTGCAATGCGTGATCATGAAAGGAAAGATCTCTTAAAAATAACAAGGAAACAGGCAGTAACAGTACAAAGGCTAGAAGCTGACAAGAGAATCTACAATTTAAGAATAAGAAATGTGAAGGAAGAAGCAGGAATACATACAGGAAAATTACAAAGGCTATTCATGGAAATAATTAAGGAAAACTTCCCAAGCATGGGAAAAGAAAATGACATTTGGTTATGTGAGACATATCAAACTCCAGCCACCTACAACCAAAACAGAGCTACACCCAGACAGATAACAATCAAGATACCAGAAATTCAATATAAAAACAGAATATTAAAAGCCATCAGAGAAAAGAAACAGATTACCTATAAAGGTAAGCACATCAGAATCATGGCTGACTTCTTGACACAGACCATCAGATCAAGAAGAGCTTGGAGTGAAGTCTTCCAAGCTCTAAAAGAAAATAAGCTCCAGCCCAGATTGATGTACCCTACAAAGCTGTCACTAGAAATTAATGGAGAAACAAGATGCTTCCATGACAAAGAGGAACTGGGGGAGTTTGTGACCACCAATCCAACCCTACAGAGAATATTGAAGGACATTCTAGAGAGAGAGAGAAAAAAATACCAGGATTTTAGAAACAGTAGCAGAAAGACCTCAATGAGTGGGGCAGGCAGTAAAATGAAGGAGAAAAGTAGACAAAGGCAGAAAAATAGCATAGCAGAAATGAGGTAAAGAAGGATGGCTAGAATCTCTAACCAGGTTTGATTCCTTGATTCATCTGTACAATGTTTGATTGAAAAACTTACATTCTTCACCATAAGTGCTGAGTCAAATTAAGCAATGCACATCTTGAGGAGCCTCAGACCACATACTCAGACCACATTTCCTCCAATTGAATATCATTTTCTTCTGTCTAATAATATCAGTGCAAACACAGGTAATAGGGTGGGGTGAGAAGTTGAGAAGAAGCAATTGAGGATCTTGTTAAATTACTGATTTAGGTAATCTGCAGATGGTAAATCAATATTTTGTTACCTGATAGATCTGCAGGGCTTGTAGAACAAAAGATCTTTTAAGTAGCAGAATTGATGCTGTAAGTTGGGAAGAAGTGCATCAGTAAAGATCAGTGTAACAATATGATTTATTCAAACACGATGCTACCACAAGCAGGTTTTACATTCCAGAATAAGAAGGTATTTTTTATTTGTCTTTGGTTTCCTCACAGAAACCTTGTTTGAAATGTTCCAATATAGAGATGAAAGGAGGCAATTTATTTGCCTCTCATGACCATCTCTCACTGATAAGAAAAGGCAGGGACCTCCAGAAAACTATTGAACTAGTTAATAAAATAGTTGATAGACTATACTAATGAGTCAAAAGCAGAGGACAGTGCACAATCTAAGAAAGGGCACTTGATGAAAATGGGGCTTTCTGAACTTAATAAAGTCTTTCAAGTAGATAGAAATTAATACTGGAAAGACATATGTATTTATTATTACTTTGCAGAATAAAAACATTAAAAGGAGTCCAAATAGGCCTTTGCCTTACTGTACTCTACATAAGGCACTGTGACTAGCATACTTTTTTAAAACATTCTAAAAATTATTGTTTCCCAAAAGAGGAGAACTGATAATATGGCTTATAAAATACATAGTGGAACAGTTTGCTAAGATATTTTATTTTTTTCATAAATTATGTTTTTATTACATATAGATGTCTTATGGCTTAAATTTAAAATGTTCCCAAAAAGTCTCATATGTTCAGAGGTGGTACTTTTGGAAGGTGACTGGATCATGAAGGTATTATATTTATCTTTAAATTTATCACTTATGAGGTCACAAAACTGTGCTAATAAGAGACAAGGACTAGTCAAAAGAAGTGGGCGACTGGAGTCAATGACTTACAAAGGTGCATTCTTGTTCCTGGCTCCTCCCTTCTCTTTCTGCTTCCTTCCAGCTATGGATTGAGAGCAGTTGTCTTGCACCATAGCCTTCTGCCATGTTGTTTCTGCCTTGGAACCAGCTGGTCATGGACTAAACCCTCTGAAACCATGAGTCTAAAGATACCCCTACTCCTTTAAGGTGAAAGTGTTTTGTCCCATTGAGGGAAAGTGACTAACACAGATAGTGATGATGGGCTATTTTGAAACCTTACATTTTCAGAAGATTTTGCAAACTTAACTTTATAAATACAATAGAGGAAGATCTACAAATGGCAACTAACCCCCATCTAATATGCCATATTAGCCATATCATGGCAATATGAGTGATCCTACCCCTAAATGGGAAAGTCTAAATTATACTTAAACAGGTTTTTTTTCTGTTCTTCTCAACACATCAATGAATTTTTTGCATTTATTTTAAAAACATCAAAAAAAGGATAAAAAAGATGGTACATAATTTCAAAACAAAATAATAGGAGATTAACACTGGTTAATATATTTTGTATTGTTATTTTCAAAGTTGTGTAGATTACAAGACATAGACATGAAAAAATGAGCAAATGATCAAAAAATAAAAGCACAAATAGCTCTTTTGATGAACAGAGTACTAATATATATATATATATATATATATATATATATATATATATAGAGAGAGAGAGAGAGAGAGAGAGAGAGAGAATTTTCCCTTCTTTCTTTTCTCCTTTTTCCTATCCCAGTTGTTCTTTCCTTTTGAGCATTTTCTTTTCCTTTTACTTTCACAATATCTATTATACATTTGGGGTCTTACTCTTTCAGTTTTTTAGACTAGGGAGACAATGTGATATTTACACATGGGAGCCTGATTTATTTCATTTATGAGTTTGGTCTCAAGTTTCATCTGTTTACCTACAAAAGCCTCAAGTTTATCCTTCTTTATAGCTGAGTAATACTCCTCTGTATAAAAATACCACATCTTTTTTATCCATTCTGCAGTTGATGGGCATTTATGTTGTTTCCTAGATTTAGCTTTAAAAATTGTGCTGTTTGGAAAAGACAAGATGGCCGATCAGTGAGCAACAGAATACAAAGCCTCCCAGGAGAAACAAGTCATATGCCAGAATAAAACACCCTGGAGAGACCCAGACAGAGGGAGATGGATCCTCTTGACACAGGAAGAAATTAAAACTTTAAAAAGCTCATCAAATACTTTGGGACTACAACTGAAACAGCTAAAAACTACAGGACACAGCATTTTCGTGATGACCCGCCAAGTTTGCACCAGCTTGAATCCATGCCAGTAGGCAGAGCTGCCCAAACTCATTCCTGCTGCCACTCACAGGAAGCACAGCAGCACTGAAGTCAGAGATTGTGAGCCCAATGGAGATCGGAGAGTGGAACCGGTGGAGGAACCTTCACTGATCCACAGTCAGTGCTGGGAGTGAGACCACCTCCTGATGGGAAGGGTGCAACCAGGTGGGCAACATGTTGGAATAGGGCAGGAGGAGCCTGATCTGGGAGTGACAGTGACTTTGGTTGGTTGCTTCCTCCCCAGAGCAGATTCATGCAATTTGCTTGGATTGGGCTGTGCCTCTGGCCAGGACCCAATGAGATGACCCAAATCGATTCCCTGCACCTAGCAAGCACTAACCAGGTGATTGCTCCTGAAGTTTGGCTGGCCCAGTGGGGAGGGGCAGGCATACGTAGCCTGCTTACACCTAAGTGACAAGAGCAGGCAGGAGAGGGTGGAGTTCCCTTGCCAGCATGCTTCAGAGGAAATGTGGCCAACAGGGAAAGGGGCTGGGACCTGCACTGTAACCTTTGTGGAGGAAGCCAGGGCCTTGACAGGAGAGAGAGGCAGGAGGAGGCCCCCAACCCAGAACCCTGAGAGCCCTGATCAAGGAGAAGGAAAAACCAGGGAGACTGAGGGCAGCAAACATGCAACATCAGACATGGCTTCAATGGACATTAAGAGATATCTTTGGGACCTTGTAGACGAGCTCAAAACTGAAATATTAAATCAGGCAAAGCAGGATGAGTAGAGTAATAAAAGAAATACTCTCAGGAAGCATCTCTCAGGATCATACAGATGGAAGAAGGAAGGAACACAAAAACAGGAGAGAAACATTTGATAAAGAATATAAAGAAAATATAGAATACATGAAGCAGATTCAAGAAGACTACCAGGAATTTAAAAACTCCATTGTAAGCTGGCAAAATGCCTTAAAAGAAACTAAGGATAGACTATCAAATTGAAGATAAGTTTGCAATGTGTGATCATGAAAGGAAAGATCTCTTAAAAATAACAAGGAAACAGGCAGTAACAATACAAAGGCCAGGATGACAAGAGAATCTACAATTTAAGAATAAGAAATGTGAAGGAAGAAGCAGGAATACATACAGGCAAATTATAAAGGCTATTCATGGAAATAATTAAGGAAAACTTCCCAAGCATGGGAAAAGAAAATGACATTTGGTTGTGTGAGGCATACAGAACTCCAGCCACCTACAACCAAAACAGAGCTACACCCAGACAGATAATAATCAAGATACCAGAAATTCAATATAAAAACAGAATATTAAAAGCCATCAGAGAAAAGAAACAGATTACCTATAAAGGTAAGCCCATCAGAATCATGGCTGACTTCTTGACAGACCATCAGATCAAGAAGAGCTTGGAATGAAGTCTTCTAAGTTCTGAAGGAAGGTGGCCTCCAGCCCAGATTGATGTACCCCGCAAAACTATCACTAGAAATTAATGGAGAAGCAAGATGCTTCCATGACAAAGAGGAACTGGGGGAGTTTGTGAGCACCAACCCAACCCTGCAGAGAATACTGAAGGACATTCTAGAGAGAGAGAAAAAAAATACCAGGATTTTAGGAACAGTGGAAGAAAGGCTTCAATGAGTTGGGCAGGCAGAAGAATGAAGGAGAAAACTAAACAAAGGCAGAAAAGTAGCATAGCAGAAATGAGGCAGAGAAGGATAACTAGAAACTCTAACATAGATGGACTTGATACATTATATTGTTAATAGTGCACCAGGATTTAAAACCCACATTACTCACACAACTCTGCTTACATGTATTATATTCTGTTCCAGTCATTATACCTGTACTAGATTTGAAGGCACAGACAGTAATCCTAAAAATAACAGGATATAGTATGGTAATCATCCTTAATTTCCTATTAACTTAATCTAAAGCTCTGTAAAACCTACACTATTTTACCATGACTGATCGTAATTGAATCTGGTTTGTTGGATTGCTGTTTTGTATTGATAGATTTTATTCAAAGCTGTTATGATTGACAGCATCAAGTCTGAGAGTATAGGTAACTGCACTTAAGATGACAAGATCCACTAGAATATCCACTCTGGGTTATTACCTGCCTTTGAAGTTTTATATGGTCTACAATGTTTTATTTTTACTAATATTGTTATTTACTGCTTTACTCAATTATACTGCTATATTCAATTATGCCTGATGATATAGACATTCTATTGAAGATAATAAGAAACAACACAGTAATCATTGTAGATCACCTTGTACTGTGGTTTTATATGACTTTTTGGTTTCATGTGTTTATAGGAATTTGTTTTGTTTTGTCTTGCTAAGTTTTGTTTTTCCCTCTAATACAGAAAGGATAGAAATACACATAGAGATTCATGCATGCATAGCTGTTCACAATCTCACTGTTTGACTATCTACTTTGTGTGCTTTAATTTGTAACTTGAACAACTATTTCTAAGAGGATAATGTGTAATTTATTAACTAATGATTTCTTATTGTTTATCTTTTTTTGGAATTATGTATTATCTCTACTCTTACATGCTTTTGTTTCTCTTTAAATAAAATCTTTTAAAAAATTGTGCTGTTGTAAACATAGGTTCACATATATTGCTGTGCCACAATGTTTTCAATTATTCTGGGAAAATACACAGAAGGGGAATAGCTGGATTGAATGGGCCTTCCAATCCTACTTTTTTGAGGAACATCCACACTGGTTTCACAGTGGTTGTACCAGTCTACACTCTTATCAACAGTGGACAGGGGCTCCTTTTTCCCCACAGCATTTGCTATTGTTTGATTTTTTTTGAATTTTAAAAAAGCAAAACAGAAAAAGGAATAGAAACAGTACAGAACTTCAAAAATAGTAAGAAATCAGCACTAGTTAACATATTGCATATTATTATCTTACAAATAGTTTTTCAGGTTACAAGAGCCAAATTGTTAGTCAATATTGTTTGATTTCTTGATGAAAACTATTATTTCTGGACTGAGATGGAATCTCAGTGTTGTTTTAATTTATATTTCTTGAATAACCAGTGATGTTGAACATTTTTTTTCTTTTTTTTTTGCCATTTATATTTTTTTACCTGAGAAGTATGTTCATCTCAGATGCTCATTTTTGGATTGGGTGTTTTAATTTGGGGTGCCTGATATTTTTCAGTTCTTTATATGTTCTAGATAGAAGTCCTTTGTCTGAGGAACAGTTGGCTAAAATTTTTTCCCATTCTGTGGATTTTCTTTTCACTCTGTTGATGATTTATTTTGATGTGCCAGAACTTTTTAATAAGATGAGATCCCAGTTGTTGATTACTTGACATACTTCCTGTGCAGTTTGTGTCTCCTTCATGAATTCTTTGACTACTCCTATGTCTTAAAGATTCCTACCTACCTTGTCTTCCAGCAGATTTAATGTTTCTGTTTTAATATTTAAATCTTTGATCCATTATGACTGTAGTTTAGAGCCTGGCAATAGACATGGGACTAGTTTCCATGTCTTCAGCATGTGAAGAGCCAATTTTTCCAGCACAATTTATGAAAAGGATCTTCTTTTTTCCAGCAAGTATGTTTGGCCCCGTTATCAATGCTCTTTCCTCTTTTCCAGCTTTTGCATTTTTCTTATCATATATTACATTCTGATGTATGTTACAAAGCATCCTGAGCCTTTTTTTGTTTTGAAATTTATTATATTATCTTTGGACAGATTTAGATGATAATAATGTTTATTTTTACCCACATAATTACTATTTCTACTTGATGAACTTTTTTATAATATTTTTAAGGCCAGTTCTACTATGTGAAAGATTTTATCTCACATTTATTTTTGAAAATTATTTTCTCTTAGAATTCTAGTTTGACAAAGTTTTATTTTTCTTTCTTTTGTTATTTTAAAGACACTAATCTTTTGACATTGCCTTATTCCTATGGAAAATCTTTCAACTTTATTGCTATTGTTTTGTATATAACTTCTTTGAGGAGAGAGGTTGGTTTTTGTGTTTTTATTTTGCTTTTAGGTTTTTGTTTTGTTTTGTTTTTACATTGTTTTGTTTTTGAGTTACTGGGGATTGAACCAAGTAACATTCTCTAGCTAAATTTATTTTCTTTTGAGCAAAAGTTTTAAACTAGTCAGACTGGCCTGCAGCTTGCAATCTTCTTGCCTACATCTCTCAAGTAGCTGGAATTACAGACACTTGCCACTGTGCTCAGTGTTGTTTTGTTTTGTTTTGTTTTGTTTTCTGATCAGCTTCTTTAGTGATTTTCTGCTTTGTCATGGACTTAAGCAATTTGACAATCACAGCCTAGTATAATCATGTTCACATTCCTTGTGCTGGGGCTTCTTGGTACTATGTCTTTAGAATTTCTATCAAGTTAGGAAAAAATGATGGTTAATATTTCTTCCAAAAAAAGTTTTTGTCCCTTCTTACTGGAAATTGAAAAACTCTGTATGTGTGTATAGAATTGAAATTTTCCCATAGCATACTGTTATGTTACTGTTCTTTTTCTTTAGTCATTTATTCTATTTCATTTTATAAAATTTATATTGCCATGTTTGAGTTCACAAATACATATAATTTCATAGTTACTATTCTTCTCTTACTTCCTTCTGTTTATTTCAGACATTGTAATTTTCATCCCTAAGTGTTTTATATTTTTATATCACCCATGGATTTTCTTAACATGTTTAATCTTTCCTCTAGTATTGAACATTTGGAATGCAGTTATAATAACTGTATTATTGCCCTTCCCACTAATTATGTCATCTATTGCTAATTATGAATAGAATTTTCCTGTTTTCTGAATACTTGTTAACTTTTAATCAGATGCCAATCATTGTGAAGTTTACTTTATTGGATGCTGGATATATTCTATTCCCTATAACTGTCCTAAAGCTTTATTCTGAAACACAGTTAAATTAGTTGGAAATAGTCTGCTTCATTTGCATCTTACTGTACCACATTTTCACCACACTAAGAAAAAAAAAGATGGGGCCAGGGGTTTAGCTCAGCAGCCTAAGTGCTTACCTTGCAAGCGTGTGGTTGTGTTCTGATCCCCGGTACCAAAAAGTTTTTAAAAATTAAAAAATAAAAAAAAATTTAAAGGATGAACAATAAATGTCTACCAAGTTGGAAGTCTTTGAAAGTTTCATATACTGTAAAAAACAAATATAAATCCTACAAAATTGTAGGAACTGACCATATGAATAAAGTTTTAGAGTTTCAGTGGTTAAAGCGATAGTGGGCTATGCCTCTAAAGTAAAGGATAAATTAATACATTTTGTTTCTTACCCAACAAAGCAGGAAGCACAAGGTGGACTTCTTTGTTATTGTATCATCCATACAACAAACTTGGTGTAGGGGCCAAAAAGGCCTCTACAAAGGACCAGACTTAGTGTAAACAGAGCTTCCCCTTTGGGACATTTGAGCCAGGACAGCATAAACTGGAAGGAAGTAACAATGGTGAGACAGATGCTATGTCTTTATGAGAAATCTTGAAGTAACCAAATCAAATGAAGATCCCTAAGATTCTAGAGTAGGACAATGCCACCTGAAGCAAGAAAATATAAGCCTTTAGAAATATATATATATAAATCCTCACATTCTACTAGACCCCAGTTAGGGGCCTAAACTTCCCAGAATCATTCCAGCAGCTCTGTTGCTGATCAATAGACATATGGAATTTTCATATGAATAGCTGCATCTTTTTTCTTTTTTTTTTCTTTTCTTTTTTATTGTAGGGTCTCACACATACTAGGTAAGTGCTCTGCCACTGAGCTTTGTTCCCATATCATTTTACTTAAATTTTGAGACAAGTTCTAACTAAACTGCCTAGGCTGATACAAAGCTTTCCATCCTCCTGCCTCAGCCTCTTACATAGTCAGGATTATAGTCCAATGCTTGTATGTCCAGTTTGAGAAGCTACATTTCACAATCAACAAGTCTTAGACAAAATACAGGGAATGTTAATGGTAATCAAACTATGGAAAATGTTTTAAATATACTCAACAAATTTTAATTATTGCACAATTTTAATTATTATTAAAATTCATTTAATAATTTAGTTTTTTTTAGAATTCTATGATGAGAATTAAATCAATGCTCAGATTAATTGAGCTTTTTATAAATTTCAGTGGAAGAAAAGAAGTCTTAACATTTCAGACTGATGAAAATGAAATTGGGTTCTGTGTTCCAGAACCTTTGCTGTGCACTTGACTTGTGTTAACCCACTGAATCCATAGGATGAATCCTAATAGACAGTTATCAGTAACACTTACTGAAAAAGTAAAAATGTGATACTCAAAGAAAGTAACAAGTCAACTCATTAGACACAAGATGTGATAAATTGGGAAGAAAACTCAGTCTGACTTAAATAAAAATTTCTCATATACCACATTAGTTCATAATGGAAAAAATTTAATATATAGTGTCTTACTTATTAGTTGATCTTAATGCTTACATATATAATCACATACACACAGTTTAACTTGGGAATGGGATTTTTCACTGCACTGTCCTCTCTCCCATTCTTATCCTAACCTCCATTTTTCTCCATTCATCCTTACAACTACTGAGATTAATCTTCAACAGATTAAAAATTCCTTTTTGGATATAGCATCATGGTTTCTTTGTGCATTTCCCACAGTAGTTAGAGCTCTGTTATAGATGATTAACTTAATGCAAAAGTCTAGAATAAAATTAAAGGTTCTAAGAAACAAAGTTATATTTACATTATTATGGGATCACAAAACCAAACATTTTCTCATAAACGAGTCCAGTTTATATATTTTACAATGATGACTTACAGTTCATTGATTCACACAAGTTCATAGAACCAAGAAGTGGCAGAACGACTTCTGTCAACAAATGTTAAGTATCTAGTGTGTAAAAGTGAGAAGGATTATAATGAAGATCTTCTATTACTAAATTCAATACTTTTCCAAAATACCTACAAACTGATTTTAAACTACTCTTACTGGAACATAAGCTCCAAGAAGAGAGAAATTTTATTCTGTTCAGTTCTGTACTGGTTCCACAAACTAAGCAATATCTGTCATCTGAATATTTGATCAATATGTGAAGAACAAATTAGTGAACTATCAATTTTCAGATTATGTAAATACCATTTGATGATTTGCAAGGTACTTAAGAATCTTGCCAGATTAGTTTTGGTAATGACAGTGACTGGAGACTATTCAAGTATGTTACAATTCTGATCAGGCATATTTCTCTTTCTCATATAAGTAGCATATGTTTAAGAAGGGTTTCAGCTGTATGTGCTTTATGATTGCATTCAATAAAGTAAGTGTTTATTCCTTTTTTTTTTAGAAAACATTTGCATTTGGGTGAATTGTTTTGTATTTCCTGCCCTTGTTTGGGTACCACATGGACACAGCTAGCATCTATAACAGGCCTTGCTATTACTGAGCCCTCACTTACCCAATGGAATATCAGCTTCAGGAAAACAAGTTTGCTTTTCATGTTCACAGTAGTGTGTTGCATTTTCTAAAAAGAAGCTTTTCCAAACCATTATCAATGAGAGATAATAAAAGGCTAGTGAGCACCAGGTTTATACTGCTTCCTTTTAAGCCTTTTTACAAAGACATACTTGGTAATGCTGTTCTTCAAAATCCTGTCCTGAGAAGTTAAGTGCTAGAATTTTTTTTATTGAAAAAAAATACCTTTCATCTTTTTTCTTTTTCTTCTTTTTCTTTTTAGGAAAGTTTCCTTCCTATGAGCGAGCCTTCTTTGGTCTGCAACATGCCTATTTTACAGCAGGAAGAAATTTGCAGATTCTCTCATGCTATCTTTTGTTTTGAGCATAGGACAATTGTTAGTTGTACACACTGCTTGGGTCTGACAATAAGCTTCACCCTTCATGTCTCAGTAATATATATTCATTTCCCACAAATACTTTCAAGTTGGCTAGAATATGCAAAGGGCCCACATAGAAGGCTGTGAAGACACTTCCTCCCTTACAATTACTACACCTGTGCTGTGGAAATTACCTATGCTGTCTGCTTTCTGCATCCCAAACCCTGTACTAACACCAAATAATTTAACACTCAGAACATACTCCAAATATTGAACATTAAAAAGAATAGACATTTAACATCCTTACCACAAAAATGGCCAGGTGATTGATGTTAATTAGTTTAATTGAAACTTGCAACAATGTATATACACAGATCAAAACATCATATTGCACCCTAAAAGTACGTACAATTGCTACTTGTCAATTCAAAAAATTTTAACAAATAAATGAGAATTTGTAAAATAAAGTGATTTTCAAAGGTCAGGTAGATGATGATTTCAATCTGTTTTTTCCTTTGGTCTACCATACTCATATTATTTCAGCATAGCAGATTATTCATATTTGAAAAACCCCAAAGTTATACATGGACAAACAGATCCACAGCTTGCAGGGTAGTTTTATATCATGGTTTTACATACCAAAGAAAAAAATATAAGGAAAACTTATGAATCAAATTCAATGAACTGTATCAAATAAAGCATAGAAATGACATTTATAACATACTGGTGTTGAAAACATAAAGAGCAATTATAACTTATACATTTATATATGATTAATATTTTGAAATTTTTAAAACTGACCCTAGTACCTAAACCCCACAGTTTTAAAGGTTTATAAAGCTATATTTAAAGACTTGAATATGTAAAATTGTATATTGACTGGAAAGAAAGAAAAACATAACTGAAAATTGTGTCTAACAACTTCTAGACTCCAGTCTTCTGACTTATTAATAAAAAAGCATGTTCACTCAGTGTTTTTCAGACTGGGTGCCTCACTGCCCTTCTTTGTATGCTGACACCCCAGGTACCCACAAAATAATGAAGACTCGTATTCCTAGCCTGCCCATCTTTACCCACCTACCTCCCACGACACACCTTCAAACACAATGCTGCATTTTCTCAGTTGCATGTAATGCATTTCTGTTCAAGGTTTTCTTTAAAGAAAACATTCCAAATTATAACAATACATTTTAAAAATCAATTTTGATAGCCATATGACTGTTGGTTAAATCTCCTTTGGACTCAGTGTTTCCAAGATTAATATGAGCAGTAACATGTGTGTAGATCAGGAATCACAAATACACATTCCTTCAGGGCCAAATAGGACCAGTAAATTTTTTTAATTAGTTTGTGAATACCAAGATAATGCTAGTCTTCCATAATTTGAAAGTGTATGCCCTTCTTAAAGGAAATTAGATTCTACATAGTTGTCTTTAAGACTGTAAAGACAAACAAGTCTATATCTCCAAACATATAACTTCACAGGCTAGAAATCACTAGATCAAAAAACTGTCCAACAAGATAGATCTCTGAGTTATCAGAACTGTGACAGGGAGGATTTTGGATCCATATTAACCATCTAGTATTAAGCATCATTATTGTTTCATTCAAGGACAACACAATGAAATGAAATGTTATGTGAAGCTTCTGCCATAGCTTCTGCCCACATTGAAATACGAGAAAACAGACCAAACACAAATGCCTGAGTTATTTATTCACCCCCCATTTTGCCTCAATTTCTCCATATATAAAATGGCATTTCAGTAGTATGCCTGTCTCTACCACTGCCATTGTCCAGCCTATGGAATCTTTCTCCACACTTGTGATCCTGGATGAGTTATTTTCAAATAATAAGTCAGAGACTGCTCACATTGACTTCTGCTAAGAATGAAGTGTGAGCGTATGCATATATGCACACACTGGGCATAATGTGGGTATGGTGAAACTTAATCCCTGCTGTTCATTGTTCACTGCATCAAAGGGAGCCTGCCAGTCACTTCTCTGTGAATGCTCTAGTCTTGGAGCAGGGTCAAGAAGAGCCTCCTTCCCCTGGCTCCCAGCATTAGCTGTCTTATGTTTGACACATCGTGCTGAGATGCCTTACTTGGCTGCACTAATGCAGCTCATTCTGATGAGGCACTTGGAAGAACCAAGTTGAGGCTGTCTTGAAACTGCAAAAAGAGCCAGAGGGTCAATGTAGTCACTTTGTAAAGAATCAACCTGGCTAATGAAGGGACTAAGAAAGTACAACTCACTAGGGTAGGCTGTCTTTTGATCCTGCAAGAGAAAGGAATCAATGCTTTTATTTTACAGTAAATGCTTAATATCAGTGAAATTCCATTTTATTCCATCTTGGAATATAAGAAGTTTTCAGAGAGTATAAAAGGAAATGTAGGACTCCCCCCAGGAGAATAAAGTACAATGGTGCAAGAGAAATTTGGGAAACTGTAAGTAGTAAATCTAGGACAATGAGAAGCATGTTTGAGGAGGATACGTTTGGGAGGATCAGAAAACATCTCCTAGAAAATGATATCTATGACATAATGTTATTAGTAGTTAACTTAGATACATGCAAAGTATCTGATTCACAGAGCTCTTGGTAAACCCTAAGTGACTGATAAATGATGGTTATAATTTGTTGTCAATAGCATTGTTATTGGAAGGAAAGGCTTTGACAATAGATTAACAGAATTAATGTTGACAAAGCTTATAAGTGGCTGTGGAATGTTTTACATATATTCATTCATTTAACTCACCTAAAACCCTAGAAAGAAGATACCATTACTACATCAGATGAGGGAACCATAATAGAGAGAGGTTAAATATACCTGAGAACATCCAACTGGAAAGTGAATAGTCTGAATCCACAACAAGTCAATGTGCTTCTGAATCCAGGTTTTAATCACCAGATTCCACAGTCTCTCCAGATCTTGAATGACCAAGGTTTGCAGTTAAGGAATATCAATGTAATTGTCTACAATAAGAAGCTATTTTGAAGGAATTAAAATAATCAAATCATGCAATGTAGAATAAATATTGGAGAATATAAAGGTTACACATGTCAGAATCATTGAGAAGATTATTTACACGTGAGATAAGATGCAAAACAAAGGCAGTAATGAGATAAAAAGGAAAGAAATATAACAAAACAGATGCAAGTGATCTGAAGTATGAGAGAAAAAAAGAAAATCAGAGAGGTATGAAGGAGATAGTGGAGTTGTCCTCACTCCAAAAAAGATAATGGAGGAATGAACAAGATAAAAGTGAATAAATTTGATTGAGGTGGAGGTCGTAGAAGTACATCACACAAGGGGTGATCAAAAACAGGTGAGTGTTTAAATTTAAAACAAAATTATTTTTTATTTAAAGAAAAAAGAAAGTAAAAACAAGACAAAACAGAAAAAAGGATAGAGGTAATACATAGTTTCAAAGAAAAATACTAACACTAAGAAATTACTAGTTGATGAGTTACATATTGTCCTCTTAGAAATAGTTGTTCAAGTTACAAAATTAAAACATTAAAGGTGGACAGATATGCAAACATTCACAGAGCAAACCATTCTGTTCAATGATCTAATGAAAACTTATTAATATGGTCATCTATCTTACCCAATTAAACATACATATATCTATATCCTTTAGAGCACTTTCCTTCCCTTTCACTTTCATAATTTCTATTACACATTTTGGATCTTATTACTGTTTTGGTTTTTTTTTACACTAGAGAGACAGTGTGATATTTACCAATATGGGTCTTATTTTACTTATGAGGATAGTCTCAAGTTGCCTCCATTTACCTATAAAGGCCTCAAGACCATCCTTTTTATAGCTGAGTAATATTCCATTGCATAAAAATACATCTTTTTCATCCACTCTGCAATTGTTGAATATTTTGGTTATTTCCAAGATTTAGCTATTACAGATTGTACTGCTATAAACATGGGTGCACATACATCACTGTGACAAGATCTTTTCAATTTTGGGGGGAAAATACCCAGGAGGGCAATAGCTGGATTAAATGGAACTTCTATTCCTACTTTGTTGAGGAATCTCCATAATGATTTCCACAGTGGCTGCACCAGTCTACACTACCACCAACAGTGGAGAAGCATTTCTTTTTCCCCATAGTCTCACCAACATTTATTATCAGTTGATTTCTTCATGGCAGCCATTTTTTCTGGAGTGAGATGAAATATCAATGCTGTTTTAATTTGCATTTCTTGAATGACCAGTGATGGTGAACATTTCTTCATATATTTATTTGCATTTGTATATCTTCATCTGAGAACTGTGTGTTCATCTCAGATGACCATTTCTGGAGAGGGTCTTTGAATTTGGGGTCCTTATTTTTTTAATTCCTTATATGTTTTGGATATAAGTCTTGTCGGAGTGATTGGTGGTTAAAATTTTCTCTTTCTGTGGGTTTTCTTTTCACTCTGTTGGTGATTTCTTTTGAAGTGCAAAGCCTTTTTAATAATATGAGGTCTTAGTTATTGATTCTTTGAAGTTTTTCCCATGTGGTTTGTGTTTTGTTCATGAATTCTCTGCCTACCGCTATGTCTCCAAGTTTCCTATCTAGCTTGTCTTCCAGTAGATTTAATGTTTCTGTAAAACAAAATTATTACAATAAAGATGTGGCCAAGAACAATGGGATAAATGTGTTCAAAGTAAGGAAGAATATTTTGAAAGAGAATCATGGCAATGTGCCCTTTAGTGTAATAGTTTTATTTAAACACACATTGTAGTTTTCAATCACACAATGTCAGATTTGGTGAATAAAGTGGGTGAGAACATACCGTAATGTTTTTATTTATTTACCAAATCTGACATTATGTGACTTCTGGATCTTCCCTAAAGTCAAAATGACTTTAGTCATTTTAAATCAGTTTAAGGCATGGCAGCTACAATAGCACAACTAAAGATACACACACACACACACACACAAAGACATGCAGAACTATTTCAGAAAGTGGCAAGAACAATGGGACAAGTGTTTAAAGCAAGGGGTAGCACAGTAGTACCTGGGTTCACAAACTTAATTCATTCCAGGATTCTGGGGAAATGACCACATTTGTGTTTATGCAGGGATGATGGCTGAGGTTGCATTCACCATTGATGTGGAGTTTGTGAACAGAAGCAAAATTTTGCCATGTGCTTATTCGTGAACTCAATTGTTCTCAAATTGAAGCATTCATATAACGTATCTTTTACTGCAATAGTTTAACATTCACCATACTGTTTGATCAAGTCTCCTACAGGGAAATGAAAGTATTGATTAAAAAGTGACAATGACCTCTTAAAAGAAGTGGTTGAAGTATCAAAATTTCAACCATACCAGAGGTTCCAGCTGAAATAAGGCAAGAAAACTAAAAGGCATAAGGATGGGAAATGAAATAAAATCATCATCACTCATAGATGAAGGAATATAATCAATAGGTGAGCTAGCAGAATAAACACATGTAGCAAAGTGCCTGAATATAAGATCAATATAACAATATAAGATCAATATAAGAATATAAGATCAATATATAAAAGTATATAGCAACAAAAGTTAAAAAGTGTACTTGCGCAAAATTATCCAAAATGCTTCAAAATATCAAATATCTGAAGACAAATGGGTACAATTAATGCATTATTTCAAGAGATCTGTTATAAAAGTTGGCTCTACCTCTGGAATGCACTGCTTTTGTCATGTGCATTGTCATTTTGCACTATGCTGCCTTAGGACTCAGCAGAGTTCCTATCAGCAAGAACTTTGCTGGATGTAGCTTTCCAACCCTGAATCTCCCAGCCTCCAGAAACATGAACTAGTAAACCTTCTGTTCTTTAGAAATTAGTCAGTCTTGTGTAGTTTGTTGTAGAAACAGAAAATGGACTAAAACACTACAGTATACCATAATAGCAAAAACAGCAAAAGTCAGTGTGATACAGAGTGTGAAAGAGGATGTGGAGAAACCAAAATCTCAGAAAGTATATTACTGAGAGTATGAATTGGTGCCACCACTTTAGCAGATGATTCAACTAAATTCACTAATGCTTAGCATACCTACCACTTAGTGATTCTACACTAACACCTTACACCTATTATTTTTATCTGTCCTCACAGTGATACTGTGAGACACATATATTCATCTTAAAGGGGGGGAGGGAAGGAGTTCAGAGAAGTTAAAAGATTTTCTTTCAAACTCTGAAACTCACACCAAATCTACTTTTTTCTAACATCCTGTAATCTGCACAGCATGGTCTCTCAGAGAAAACAGACATATTGCAACTATATTTCAGGACAAAGATAAAGAGTCTCAGAGTAAAAAATAAAGCCAAAAAAATCACAATAGGTGCAGTGACAATATAATTTAAAAGTGCTTTTAGGTGGACAAAATCTCTAGATTCATGTTTACCAATAGCCCCACTTTATGGAACAAAGGAGGCATCAACCAACGGAAGGGCTGAGATAAATTCCAGATCCTCTGATTCCCATTTCAGCGTATCTGCCTTTGCCTTCTACAGTCTTCAAGCCCCAATATCCAGATTAAACCTAGTCACACAAAATGGTCAGTTTCTGCACACATTCTGCAAGATGAACAAAGCAAGGAAATGTTCTAATCCTACCGGGCACTCTAATGATCAAATGTGATAGCTTTTATGTAAAAGCAATTGCTTGTTAACTGACAGTTTTTATGAGTATGTTAAAATAATTCAACAGGACTAGAGGACCTATTTTTCTAACGTGGATGCCTCTATTTGCTGCACTTGTTCCTCATAACCAGTGATATGGCTCCATCTCACAGCACTTTTAAAATATCACACTTCTACTCTGAAGCATTTTCACTGCATTTCTGTAGACTGTTTAAATCTCCTCAAAGTTTGGCATTAATTGAAGTGATCCAACAGTTCCAAATAGGAAGATAACGTCTACCCCTGTAGGGGAAGCATTAAACCTCCTTGCAAGTCAGCAAAAGCAAAAGTGACAGTCTGGTAGCAATTTAAAATTACTCTGAGACCACAACTGCCAATTAAAATAGACTTTCATAGAAACAGATGAACATCTGGTATCTTCCATTTGGTAAAAATAAAAAAGAGTTTACATTTCCTAGTAATGTAAAACTTAGATATAAGCCTACAATATTTTAGTTTGTGTTTTGCTTCAATTATGTATACTTTCATTATGCCTTCCAACAGAATAGTGTTTCTTCTGCTACTTTTTTAATAGTCATAAAATGCTCATATGGAAAAAAAAAACACAGGGAGAAGTCAGAATCTATTATTCCATCATAGTCATTGTAAAAGCTGCGCATTATCTCTTCTCATCTCCTGCAAAAATAGATTTGGAAAAGATTATCCTAAAGATGCTACTTTGATAAAATGGTTTCAATCTGAATTCTGCAAAAACTTTCCTGGAAAATGACTGTTGTGTATCAGAGAAAGGAAGACAAGAGAGAAAGATGGAGAGGGAGAGGACTAAGGAGGACGGGAATGATAAGTGAAAAGAAGAAGGAAGGGAGGAGAGAGGGTAAGAGAGAGAGGGGCAGAAAGGGAGAAAGGAAAGGAAGGAAGGAAGGAAGGAAGGAAGGAAGGAAGGAAGGAAGGAAGGAAGGAAGGAAGGAAGGAAGGAGGGAAAAATGGTGGGGAGGAAAAACAAAGAGGGAAAGAGAAAACGAAGGAGGCGAAAGGAGAATGAAACAGACTGATCAACAGTGATATAATCCTTAAAGCTTGATTTTTACTTCAAACTCATATCACTCTATCTATGATCAAGTATTTGAACATACAGATTCTTTTTTCTTAACACAATGAGTGTTTAACCAACTGTACCTAATCAAAGGAAACTACCATGCTTATCTTACCCTTTAAGGTAAGGAGGCGAGGGTAAATGATAATCCATTTAAAGAGACAAGTTTGCAAATATCATATCTTCTAAAAAATGTGCTAACTCAATTCATGCATCTGACTTGCTTCCTATAATACCCATATTCGCCTCTATCACAGTAACTGCTGTGGAATCGCACTGCTCCTTGTCATGTTGTTCGTCGTGTGTTCCCAAACTCACTATGACACATTTCTTCATACTTCTTACTCAGGACCACAATTAGTACCTAAAATAGAATGGACACCAAATAAAAATTTGATGACTAAGTGAAAAATGCAATTTTACAAATCCCATAAAAGAGCCTGGCACAGTGCCTGCCCGGAAAGCACAAGGTCCTGAGTTCAATTCTCAGTAATACAAGAAAAAAATTTAAAAAAAAAAATTACCAGGTAGTTAACTTCAGTCCTTTCAGCTAATCAATCACTGCTGAATTTCTTTGACTTGACAAGAAAATCCTAATGTCTCATGCTTATAACCTAAACTTTCTACTTTTGTGTTTCTTTAATAATTTGTAGCCTGGATACATTCAATAATATTAATAGAAGGCATTTTCCACTGTTCCCTAGCACATCTCTCAGTACCATTTACATCCTAGAAAAGCCGAAATTTACCCGTGTCAGTCAGGCACTAGCCATTCCTACCACAGATTTTGCTTATCGCCTGGTTAAAAAGTTTCTGGTGTCGGTCCCTTCCCAGACACACATTCACCTGTCTTTATTTTGGTTCAGTAAACTCAGCCTTTCCTCACACCGTTCCTCACAGCCTGCAAGGGAGATTAGAAGACCAGGTCTCTGAACCTGAAGAAGGAAAACAGTAAAGGGATGTAAAACTTTTTGAGCCTAACCCTGACACCAGCCTGCCAAGAAGGTAATGCCACCCTACTTTTTGTACAGAGTGGCATTAAAATGTGGTCTCAGAAAGGACTGAGTGATGTCTTTTTGTTCACTAGAAAAATAAATGTGAAAATTTAACTGCTTCAATGAGACCACAAACTTCTTGAATGTAGGAGCTATGTCTTATTTATCTTTATGTAAAATCATATCATTAAATCCATCATATCTCTTAAGTAAATGGCTACAATGTGCTGAACATAGGACCTCTTCCCTAGGCTATCTCCCTCCCATCATCTTCTTCAAGGAAAAAAATTAGGATGTTTAATTATTCATTTGTTATCATTGTCTCTCTTATTTAGGTAAGTAAGTGGAAGATCAGATAATTTAAGCAACTGGCCTAATGACACACAGCAAGTAGGTGAACAAATTTCAAACACTGATTCTAAATTTCATAAATCATTTATACTGTTTTCTATTTCTCTTGTGAACAACTCATTAAGACATTTATGTTATTTAAAAATTGTGCATCAAAACACAGACTCTATTTATTATTGATCTATAAGACGTATACAGCCAAAAGGTAACTCACTCTATTCTGCTTATTGTTATGTCTCCAACAAAACATTACATTGTACTCAAGCTAGAAATATGTATGCAAGCATAGAATTATCAGAGAGGAGAGCAACTAGTCCAGGGTATTTGTTTGTTTTTTTCAAGAAGTAAGTTTCCCTGGAGAGCAAGTGATTTCCTCAAGTTGTTCCAATAAATCTTGTTAGAAACAAAGCCTAGTATCTGTTTCCAAGACTGTCCTCACTCTACTATGCTATTCTCCTTCTATTAATTGCTCCTTATATTATTAATATGACAATTAAAAAGTATTGTGACTAGTGTTTTGTATCTAGACTATGACATAAATAAGAGGTGATACTAAAATGTGGTCTCACATTGATGGCTTTATTTACTAATAAAATAAATCTGTGATAGCACCTTATGTGGCAGGCCTTGGGGTTGCTTCTTGGGGGCACAGAGATAAAATGTGCCCCTAGTTCCTATTTAACAAACCTCTTTACATGACAAAGAGTACACCTTCTGTGAGTTGGACAAAGCGTGTGCTCGCGCGCGCACGCGCGCGCGCGCACACACACACACACACCTCTTGCTATTCAAAGAAAAACTCCTATTTATCCTAACTTCCTTTGCCTCCTGCCCATCTTTCTCCCCTTTATTCTCTCTGGCCAGAGTGATTAGCCAGTGAAGCTGAGCTAATCCTGTTAGTACCCAATGACTTTTCTCACACTTGTGTGTCCCACAGCTCTTAGAAAGTCAGAAGGAATTACTGGGCTTTGAATTCACCTTGCCAGAAAGATGACAAACAGGGGGAGGGGGGAAACAATAGGCCCAACTGACCTGTTCTTTAACCTTTCCCTCTAGAAGCCATTCTTCCCTCTGTGGGTGTCCCTGCTGGCCAGAGGCAAGGCTAACTTTGCCCTTGAGATACAAAGAGAGCAAAGTCGACGTCAGCTATTTCTTCCTGAGCAAACATTCCACTAATTCCACAACCAGACAGCTTGCAAAATTGCCTTTGTAGGGCTGCTGAGGTCTCCTTTCCCATCAGGTTCACTTTGTATTTATTCAGCAAAGATACACCTACTGCGGAGTGCACCAGAAGACACGGTGTCAGAGTCATGGTTTGCCCACTTCATGGGTGATTAGCATCCTCTGACCCGTGACCATTTTCAGTCCCTTGCAACCATAGACATCTAGCTGCAGCAATTACTCCTATCCTTCAAAACCTTTCCTCCTCAAAAACATCAGAATAAGTTTGTTAAAATTCTCTGCTCCAAACAATGCCCTGCTTCAAGTAGCATTCTTTGACAAAGCTTGTATCAAAATGCACATATTCCAGACATATTCCACCAAAATAAGAATCCTGTAAATTTCATATATGTCACCGTTAAAAAGCATGGAATGAGATTAGTAACGGTGCATCTACTTGATATTTGTCTATAACAATTTTCCAAAATCAGTTCATTTGTTTTTTATTGAACATCTACCATGTCTTAGGCCATTGCACTAGACCAGTGCACTTTATAACACCACCTGAAGACTGGCTGCACTTGGGACTTGTTGAAAATGCAAATCTTTGACTACTTCTACATGCTTATTGAATTAGTGTCTCTAGCACAGAGACCTAAGAGTGTGATTTAATAAGCTTTCCCAGTGGCTCTTACAAGATTTGAGAAGCACTGTGGTGGATTATATCTAAATGTTTGAAGAAGGCTATTTGGCCATGTAAATTCAAATACAATAGTTTAATGTAATAGTTGAAACCTGAATTCATGGCCTAGGTGGGTTACTTCACTAGGGCGACCCAAAAAAAGTACCTCAGACTTGGTAATTTGCACATTAATAACTTATTTTCTTGCAGCTCTGGAAGTTAGAAGTCCAAGTCAAAATCCCCAACATGATTGATATCTTCTGAAGATTATAAGGGAAGAAAATGGTCCAGGTCTCTTTCCTTAGCTTGTTAGCAGCTGCCTTTCTTCCTGTGACTCTTCAAATTCTCTTTCATCTATGTATATCTCTGCCCAGATTTCCTGTTTTTGTAAAAACACTAACCACACTAGATCATGGTTCACCCTAACCATCTTATTTGATTACCTCTGCAAAGACCCGATCTCCAAACAAGGTCGTATTCTGGAGTATTAGAAATTATATCAGAGGACTTAAACATATTACTCTGGTAGCACATGGTGGGAGAGGTACTATGACACACAATTCAACTCATCTGCTTAGGGAACTTCAAAAGTTTAAGGGTGATCTTACAAATAGCATACGTGTGTGTGTGTGTGTGTGTGTGTGTGTGTGTGTACAAGATAAATAACTACACTACTAATCTGTATTAGTTCATCAAAAATAACAGTTTGTGCTTTCATTATTTGATTGTTTAATCATTTTTTTTTCATGCCTAAATCTTGTAACCTGAGCAACTACTTCTAAAGTAACAACATGCAATATATCAACTAATGTTAATTTTCTACTTTTTTTTTGAAATTCTGTTTTGTTTTCGTTTTGGTGTTTTGGGGGGGTTGTTTGTTTGTTTGTTTTTGTTTTGCTTTTTGAAATAAAAAAATACATGGTTTTGGCCATCATGCTGGGTCTTATATCACCTTAGGGATGATGTAAATCTTTGGTTCACATATGAATGTTCACTCATGAATTCAATTAATTCCAATAATGTAAAAATTTACTCTAGCCTCAAGGTAGGTTTCATGGGAAGAGTAGCATTGATTATCGCTTAGCGCCTGAAAAGCATCAATTCTTTGCCAGAATCTATGCTGCCTACCAACAACTTAAAAGATGAAAAGACTATCTTGAGTCCTCTCTGTATATTTAAAGGCTGTGCTTTATTGTTATTATCCCTGGTTTAAGACAATGTGGTTAAAACTGATTGCCATGTAACATTTGCTTCTGATTTGCTTTAAGGTGTTTGGCAGGAACATTGTTAAATATGCCACTGATTTCAATTTCTTGGAAGGAAAAATCACATTTGCTCTGATGCAAATGATTGGTGGGATGCTATACTTTCAAATGTTTTTCTTTTTTGAGTAGCTGAAATGTAAACCACATATTCAATCACAGCCCCTGGCTGCTCCATTTCATCTCTTAATGCCAACCTTTTTATTAAATCACAACAACTAAAGTGATCTTCTTAAAACTTAGAACATGTCACATCGCTTCTCTAGTTAAAAGTCTCCAGTGCTTTCCTACCTCATTTTAAATTAAACATAAATACTTCATCTTGGTTTATAAATCATGCACATTTCCTTTTCTGATTCTATCTCAGACAGTGCTCATTTAGGTCAGACACAGGGCTAATTATCCAGCAAGGAATGTCACCTTCAGCTATCACAATGACACTTTGATTTACTGACTGGTATAGATCATACAAAAGATGAGCATCTATTATGTTAAAGATTTTTCCCAAATATACATAACTTGAAGCTTTGTAGCTAGGACTCACACCCAGTTTTTAACAATAACTAGAACGTTGTACGTACCATGTTCTGAACACTAAGCAAAGTCCTTTAAAGATTATTACACATTTAATATTTACATCATCTCTGTGATATAAGTATTATTATTATCCTCATTTTACGGGTAAAGAATCTTAGATTCAAAGAAAGTAAATATTTAGTTTATAGTCACAGGGCCAGGAAATGGCAGAGCTGTGATCTGAACCCAGGCTCCCAGTTCACATGGCTAACTTTAGGCAATCTGTTCTTGTTTTATTACTACTTAAATTCTCTAAACCTCAGCCCCCTTATCTTTAAAATATAGTTAAGATACCTACCTTGCAAGGTTGTATAAGGACTAAAAAAGAACCTGTACACAAACTTCAAAAAATAAAAATAAAAAGTAAGTATCATTTATACAATATAATGAGAAAGAGTCTGGCCTAGAGTTTAGTGTGAGATAAGAAATATAAGCCTCCATGTTTGACAGTCGATTAAGACAGGATGAAGGAAATAGAAATAAGATCATCAAGAAGATAAACATAGATTCATGCAAATACATTTTTCATCCAAAAGGCTCTGGGGATAAGTAATGGTGATCTAAAGACATAGATGACAGAAGGTTCAATTTCTTAAATATCCTAATCCCAAAGCAATTAAGTTGAAGTGAAATCAAAATTCCGCTGTACTCATTTTCACGTCCTCTTTACCCCATCCCTCTGCCTGAGTTATTCAGCACCCTTGACGCAAACCTAGCAACAGCCAGCACAGTGGTGTGATCTCTGGAGGAAGCCACTTGGCATCTGACTCTGACGTGGTGTAAAGTCCACATCCCCACATCTTTCACAGTTTTATTTGGAGCTGATTCACAGGATGGCTCCTGGAGTTTCTGGTCCAACCAGGGGACAGAAAAGTGCAATTTGACTTGCAAGAAAAGTTAATTTTTCTATCTAACTTGGCAACTGCTGTGACCAGTTGGTGACCTGCTGCCCCTAGCTGCACTCCATGGGCTACAGTGAGAGAAAAACAAAACTGTTCTGTCACTCTGTGTGTGTCTGTGTCTCCCAAGAGATATGGCAGCAGTTGCTAGTAGCAAAAATGAGTGAATAGCCAGGTTGTTTTGTCCCTGTCAGGGCTCCTTCTCTTAGTCCCTTCTTCTTCCCACTGGATTCAGCCACCAGCCTGCTGTGTCTACAGCTCCCCAAACTCCTTTCCAACTCAGGGACTTGAATGTGTGCTTCATCTTCCTGAAACATCATCCTTCCTGCAGTTAGAGTTTGAACTGTGTCTCCTCCAAAAAGATATTGTTAAAGGCCTTGCTCTAGTACCTCAAAATGTGACCTAATTTGGAAATGAGATCATTGCAAGGTTAAAACAAGGTCTTGGGGATCAGCCAATAACATAAATATTTGTATAAGGAAATTCGGGCACAGAGACAGACACACAAAAGATAATACCAGAAGAGAGTCAAGACAGCTACCTACCTACAGGCCAAGGGATGCCTGAGGCTTCAGCCAGGAACATATTCTGCCCTCAAGGGGAGTATGGCCCAGCTGACCAGACTTTTGGCTTTTAGAAAAGTTAATGTCTGTTGTCTTAAGCCTTCCAGTTTGTGGTACTTTCTTACATCAGCTCAAGTAGAGTGAAACACTGCTTTTTGAATAGCTGTCCTCATTTTACCCTTCAGCCCTGCAGCACAACATTCTGTGACCATGCTAAGTTCCCTCCAAATATTCTTAGATCTGCACCTTTTTGTTTCCTTTCAAACACCAAACACAATGGATATGCATTCACTTTCTCTTGCTTGATCTCTTCTTGCCCCACTCTGTGTGTATGCATTTGTGTTTCCTAAGGGAAAAACTATGATATTCCCATTCATATTTATATTCCAGATACCTCATTTGTAGCACACAGTACTTACTAGATAAATACATATATTCAGTGAATAAACAAGAATCTAAAAACAAAAATATTTTTTAAAACATAACAAATAACAGCAAACAATGCCCTCTGAAATATGGCTCACAATTTTGGGAGTTCATCCCATCAGAATGTAATAAAAAATGTGGCCCCAGTCAAAAGCTACCCAACCCCTTGGTAAAATCCTTCTCTTTTACTTTCCATTGAGCCTCTGAGAATCTTTTGATTCATGTACTTTTGGGTTCCTAAGGAACCACTCAATATTCATTTGGAGACTGTGAGAAGTCTTGCTGAGCTGGGCTCTGTAGGTTTCTTCCTCACTAGGTGAGAAAGAATTGATCAAACAAAAGTGCTTCATGACATATCAGGGAGAGTGGAGGGAATGGCAGAAAGCTTGGCTGTGTTATTTACCAGCCCCTGCTGGCACTTTCATGCCTGGAAAACCAGCATTAGGGAAAGAAAACACAAAGCTACCTCTCATTGCCCATAGCTCAAAGGTCAGCATTGAATAAATGCTAAAATTGCATGCAAAATTGCCTCTGAAAAGTTCCTGTCTTCTTAGATCTGTATCCAACATGCAAATGTAGTAGTGTTTTATTTTCCCTCCTTAACTCCTGCCGTTTGTAGATGAATGCATCACTTTCACACCAATGATGATGAGAATTTAGATCTTGAGCCTTAATTCAGACACCCACAGCTTAAAGGCACATTGATAAAACAGGACATGGTTGGAGGAAAGTCACAAGTAAGGTGACAGAAAAGGTTGAAAAACTATAGAATGTGATCCTGACTGAAGAATCTGGTACTATTTATTCCAGAATATAAAACATGAATGATGAGGGTCAGGAGGAAGGATTGAGATCTTATTATACCCTGAATCTCAGAAAATCAAGATTTATCTTTAACATAAATGTTTTATTCTCAAATTCTGTTAACACACAAAACAGAAAATTCTTTGTTTTGACTTGTCAATATTTTTGGTCAGACTTCTGCCTTCCAGCTTATGTTTCCTCCTCTCTTTGATTTTTGCCCTTTTATCCTTTAGCATCAACCCACTGTCTGACTCTGGTAACTCAGCTGCTCATCACCTGCCCTGGAAGTCTTCCTTTCCTCTTCCAGAATATTTTAAAGGTGCCTATTAGACATGAGTAATAGTGAATTTTGTGGTAGAGGCACAGAAATTAAGGAAATATGCTTTTTATTTAATGATCTTTTCATCTAGTGGAAAGAACAGACAAATAAAGCAGTAACTAAAATGCATGGCTGGGCTTGTTTGGGTCTCCCGAAGCCCCGCCCCCGGGCGTCTGGTCCTGGGCCGGAACCAGGCAGCTTAGAGCTCTGCGTGTGCAGCTGACCTTGCCTGAGCCCTGGGCCCCGGCACAGTGCGGTGGCGGGTGGTGGGTGGCGTGGGGACCTTTCTCCCTCGAGTCTGCGCTAGACCTTACTTCTGCTCCTTCCCAGTTTGCCTAGGCTCGGAGCTGTGGCTTGCACCCAGAAAAGACCCCTCCCGCCTCCACCACCCGCTGTGCCTTGGCCTAGCTGTCTCCTACCTGTTCCCTTTCCTGTTAAGCCAGGCCCTCTGAGCACAAACGCTAGAACCAGGGGAGCACATGCAGCTGCGTTCCCTACACAGTGGCCTGCCCGTCTCCCAGGGCTCCTTCCTGAAGGGGACTCTGTTCCATGGAGAGGCCACCACTGCAGCTTGGGCCATGCTGTCCAGGTCCTATTCACTGGCATCCAGCCCATCTTACCGCACACGCCTATCATGAGTGTCACTGCTGGCTGCCTGTGCCCTGGGACTGTGCCTAGGGCACAGGGAAGTGAGGCTTCCTGTCCTTCGAGAGTGATAGGAAAGCCCTAGGGAGCCCAGGGTACCACACCAGTGCCACTTACTGGCTGGCCAACTTCCATGACCACCCAGTTGACATCTGGCTGCCAGAGAGGACTCAGATTCTGCTCTCTGCTCCCTACTCTGCTGATCCATAAAAGTTCAAGGCGACAGGGTCCCGTGCTGGATGGATCCTTTCATATGTTACCTGAGACTTGCACCCCGCCGGTCCAAAAAAGTAAGAGACTGACCCAGAGGAGATATTCCGGGGAAACCTTTTCTGATACTCAGATGTAGCAGTTTCCAAAGTGACAAGTTTTCTTCTTGAGACACTTAGCTCATACCATTTCCGGGCATATGAAAGTGGGGGAAACTATGGTCCACAGGATGTCTGGAGGAAACGTGGCCATAGGCAGTGTTCATTCAGGCGGTTTCAATGTGGTTCGGAGTACAAAAGCTGATCTCTACTGCCTCCCCACATCAATACTTCTGGTTCTCTACCTTAAGATGCTACCTCCAGAAGCCTTTTGCAGTCCAGTGATACTATTGTCCTTCATAATTGCCCATCCCCCTAGTACACTGTTAAACCTATTCAAGAGAATTCAGTTGTTATGGTTCTTTTGGCTTCTCTTTTTCCATGAAGTGTCAGGATTGTTTCTTGAGTGACTCAGATTTCTGTACGGTGAGCAGGCCTCAACGGATCAAACATTTTCATGGGTCATTTTTCTGGTGAGATTTGGCTGCATTTGACCTTTTGTCCTTTACAAATATCTTCTGCCTCCTTGTTTTTCTGTCAGAGAGAGAGATTATAGGAGGAGGGGAGAATCCTTGTGGTATCTGTTTCAAAATCATATGTTGGGATTCCCTTTGCATATGAAGGAGTACAGTCTGGAGCGCTGTTCTCTAAGCCTGGGAATAGTTCCTGGTACTCTAGGATGTCAGGTGAAGGATAGGGATAGGAAGCACAAGGACAAAAAGAAAGTCAGCTGCAGTGAGTTGCTTTCCCTCCACATGGCCTCCCTCCTCAGAACAGATGGGTGTGGGGTAGAAAGTCAGCTGCAGTGAGTTGCCTTCCCTCCACATGGCCTCCCTCCTCAGAACAGATGGGTGTGGGGTAGAAAGTCAGCTGCAGTGAGTTGCCTTCCCTCCACATGGCCTCCCTCCTCAGAACAGATGGGTGTGGGGTAGAAAGTCAGCTGGAGTGAGTTGCCTTCCCTCCACATGGCCTCCTTCCTCAGAACAGATGGGTGTGGGGTAGAAAGTCAGGCACCCCATGTCAGGGCTGGGTTTTCCAGTAGCAGAAAATGCCCTCTCAGCCAGTCTGTGAGTTGCCCAGGTAGCAGTTCCCGTTGGAAGTTCCTGTTGCTTCTTCTGGAAAGGGCAAGTCGCTGTGATGTATATTGCAAAAACCAATCAAAGACAGCCAAGAACTCTGTCTCTGTACTTCCCCTTTCAACTCCATGAAAACCTCCTCTCTGGGCCTTTGGGGCCTGGTATTTTGGGATTGATCCTGATCAGTAACCATCAACTTAAAATATCTGCCTCCAAATCCTGGTTGTCGTTTCTGTGTTTCTGTTGCTGTAGCACTGGGATGTGTAAAATGCCACTGTAATGACTATAATGCCCTGTAATTCATTTGTGTTTGTAAGTGGGCAGTTCAGTTGAGTCTGTCTCTGTTCCTGTGTAGGTCAACCTGAAGACACTCTAGACACTTGAGTATTTAGGATCTTTCCTCAAGATCCAAGAGACTTGGACACAAGGAGTGATCGAGCGTTTCTACTTTCTGTGAATTCAACATTAACATTATGCACTATATTTCTAGCCAGCGGAGTTTCAACTGAGATTTTCACTGTATGTTACTAAGTATGTAAATGAATAAAGTCATTGAGTTCCTCTTAGAAAAACAAAATAAAATAAAATGCATGATAGATTTCATAATGGAAGTAAGGATAAAAGAGATACCAGAACACAGAGACAGGGCACCACCCCAGCCTGTAAGGCTTTCTGGGTGTGATGCTCTGTTCTGTTTTCATACCATACCATACCATACCATACCATACCATACCATACCATACCATACCATACCAATTTCCACAAACCCTATAACTAGAATCAGAGTTCTTGTAAATGGGAAAGTAAGGAAAAGTCTACTTTAATTTCCTGTATGAACAAATCCCCAAACCACTGGTTATGGAAGTCATAAGTCACTTGCTTCTATTCCAGTAGGAGCCTATAATAGTTGTAAATTTTCATTCTAGTCATTTTCAGAATAGACACTAACTGCTGAAGGACCATATTGATCTTGCAGTAATGAATAGCAGCTGTTAGGAAGGCAAGAGGCACAGCAAAGGTAAATATGATCACAGACTGATTTCTATAACTTAAATATCATGAAAGACTTAAAATGTTCAGTAATTGAAAATCTGCCTAACCAAATAGCAATGTATCTGTAAGGTAAAATATAGAAAATCCAATAAAAATAATAGCATAGATCTATATTTATTGACTTAAGAATATAGCCGTGACATATTTTGGGGTGAAAGGTAGCTTACACATAGCATATATAGTGCTCTCTTATTTAGGTGAAATGTGTATGGTCACAGACATGCATAAAGAGACACAAAGAGGAATCTGAGCATATTAATCAAAAGGCATCATTATTTACATATCCAACAGGAAACTGGAGCCATGGTTGTTTTTCCTCTTTGAAGAATTGTGGATTTATTTGATTTTTTAAAAATTAGTATGTTATCCAAAGAGCAAAAATAGTGTTTAAGAGCAAGTCTCCAGAATGTGACTGTTAAATCCAAGTGCTTTCATTTACAAACACAGAGACCAAGACAAGTTGTCAACCGGTCCCCTTTGCACTTCAAGTCTTCATCTGTGAAATAGCAAGAATAACAGTAACTACCTCAGAAGGGTGTTTAAGGCTTGAGAAACACACATAAAATGCTAGAAGAGTTCTGAGCAAGCAATTGCTTACTGAATTTTAATAATGATTTGCTATAATTCATACTGAGCAAAATCAATGAAAAATATAATTTTTATATAAAATTGCAATAAGATACTTTAAGTTATTTGGCTTAACCAAATCTAATGTTGAATTTTACCTTCTCAGCCAATCTTTGCTGCCTACTTCCCATTCCTGCTGTAGACATTCTCTCTCACCCCACTCTCCTATTTTTTCAATCCAGAATGTCTTTATCAAGTTTATTTATCTACTTAGTACTAACATGCTTGAACACATTATATAATGTATTTATTTATTCTTTTTACTGTTTGTCTCTATCCAATACCAGCCCCATGAGAAAAGGGATCTTGTCTGCTTTGTTTACTGCTGTACTCTCAGCATCTAGTAGTATTGACACACTGGAGGCACTCAGTAAATATCTGCTGAGTGAGTGACAATACTAACTTTTAATGATATGGTATATGTTATACAGTATACATGTCCCTTCAACTTGTCCTTTTAGTACAAAGTATCTTAACCAAACCCCACTCTCCTAGTGAAGACATAGCAGGCTGTTGTACATGCATGACCACTGGCTGAACTGGAAATGAGACTGATTCATAAGGGGCCATGAATGAAGCTGGAATGATGCAAAAATGATCTCTCCATTCCTCAGTGAAAGCATCGCATTTCTGAACTGGATTCTCCTGGAACATTTTTAAGAGGCTATGGAAAGGATAAACCAGGTGATGAAGGAAAGAGAGAAAATTCACAGAGAGGAGAGAGACCATGAAAAAAATCCAAGAGTGAGAAAGAAACTGACCAGAGCTATCTCAACTACTAACCAGAACTCTGAGTTCCAAATTCAATCCAGAGTTCCCACTCAAAAACAATACTTTCCATTAAAAAGCATTAATATCTTCTGCATTAATCAGCTTCCCATTGTTAGGACAAAATATCTGACATCTACAACTTGAAGAAGAGTTTTATTTTGGCCCATAGTCGGAGCATGGTCAGATGCTCTGTGGCAGAAATATCATGACAGTAGACCATAGAAAGGAAAACTACACACTTTATGGTAGCCAGAAAGCCAAGCAAGGAAGAGACAGTAAGAGAGGAAGGGGCCAGGACCAGACATAATCCCCAAGGTCATACCTCCATGGCCCACTTAGACACACCCAGAAGTGTGCTCTACTAAACTCCTAGGCATTACTTTTTGAGACATGTTCTCACTCTGTATATTCAGGGTGGCCTTGAACTCACTGTATAAGATAGGTTGTTTTCAAATGCTCAGTCATCCTCCTCCTTCAACCTCCTAAGTGATGAGATTACAGGTGTGCACCACCATACCTGGCTTCTTCTAGATTAACAGTTACAGATTCACTCCTTGTCAACTTCACATCCAAACACATCTCCTTAAATCCTACTCAACCCCTAAATGCAGAAGCCCACCCAATGTGATACCACCAAAAACTAACTCCTTCCCTGAAGCCTCAAGAGTTCCAACATTGCTCTAAAGTCTCCCATCGCTGCCTTCTCTAACTTCCTGAGTTCTATATTGCAGCTCTGGCCTCACTCCTACAGCTTCATGTATCATCCTCTCAGAAGGTCCTGACAGGGACTTTGACCAGGTCATTCACTGGCTGCCTTTCCAGGCCTTCCTTGGAAATTGAGTTGACTACTCCATAACCCAGTTACTTTTATATTCTGTTTGTCTGCAAAGCCAACATCACATGAACTATGCCAAGATTTTCCCCCAAATGACTATGAGTAGCTACAATTCACCAACTGTGGACCAAAATAAATCTCTCCTTCTTCATGTTGTGGATGGCCAAGGTTTTGTTTTTTGGTTTTGTTTTTTTTTTCATTTACGTATATTTTTATTTTTCCAAGATGATCCTACCTAAAGGTTCTTAGCATTTCTAAATTTTATATAGCTCATCTTACACATATTTGTAAATTAAATGACACTCCCATATGCAAACTGCATTGTATTTGTATATTATTACTTTAAACAGTCACATAAAAATATACTTTTAAAAAGTAGCCCATTGCTTCATGTCACAGATAGCTTCTTGTGTAGTGGGATTAAGTAATTTTTATTCATTTTTGACATATTTTAATACTTATACTCCCAATTTGCTAAATGAGTATGAGGCTGGAATATCCATGATCAAGATGCCAGAAAGTTCAGTATCTGATGATAGCTTTTAATTACAAGATGCCCATTTGTTGTTGCATCCTCTAGTCCTGGTCCTAAGGAACCACAGGCACAACCTCACCCTCCTTCAAGCCCCTTTGTAAGACACTAATCCACCCAAGAGTGTGGAGTTGTCATGGCCTAATCATCTACTAAATGGTCCAGCTCTTAGTATTGCTGTTTTCTAAGTTTTATCATGCAACGGGTATAGGCAACCCACCCTGTATCTTACCCCTTCCCTTGTTAGTAACAGTATACAAGGAGTGGAACAACCTAGAAACCAACAAAGTAAGCAAAGATTTGTGAAGAGTTAGAGTGATTTGGGGTCCTGTAGGGCCTAGCTTGTATCTAGACAAAAGTACACCTAGTAAAAACTAACTTACTAGGCTGCAGAGCCTGGGTCTACATTGTGGAAAATCACACTGAGGTGCACAGGTTTAGGCACTCGGGCACCAGAGGGCATGGGACAGGTAGCAGCTACTTTTCCTAAGCTGTTCAATAGTGGCTTCTTAAGGGAAGGAGAGTTAGGTATGGATGTGCAGCCACGTGTCCTCTCCTGGGGTTCTCTGCTGGCAATGACTCAGTAACAAAAGATCTGAGTCCCCTGTGGAGCAGGCCACTGGGGATCATAGCGGCTTCCTCCAAATGGCTGCTCCTAATTTACCTGTGCCTTTTTATTTATTTCTGCCCATCTCCTGGCTCTCAGGTCTCCCAGCCTTACTATTGGTACTTTATGTGGCTCTTCTCTCTCTCTTTTTTTTAAGAGCAAATATGATAGGTACTTGTCACTATGTAAAAAGTATTCAATACTTGTATCATTGTTCATTTATTCATCAAGGAAACTAAACCAATTTGCCACCTCTCTCCATGGAATAATAAGATGATGTCATTAGTAAGTTTCAAGAGTTATTTTGAATTATTGGTGATAATGTTGTTGTAAATTAATATTATATTTTAAAGCTATTGTGAATTCTAATAACACTTTCTTATGTGGAAATTAATTGCTTTTTGAGAAGGACAAGGTTGCAGAAAAGCCTTTTCAGCTATACCTTCAGGGATGATGCTCAGAATTTGATGTTTTTACCTGTGGAAGAAGATGAAGGTCAAAGTGTTAATTTCACTATCATTAATATTATGATTCTAATTACTACCATTATACATTTTTATGGCATGTTTCATCTTAGAGATTCTCAGTAACTAACTGCTTTGTCTACAAACTGATTAACTCTGCCCTGACTCAGAGGAAAATTTCTAGATGAAAAATAAAGTAGATTGTCATAATGGGGTTCACATATCTCCCCAAGAAGTGGAATGAAATAGATGTGGCTGGTTTCACCTTTTTTCAAACCTGATATAATATGAGCCGAACAGAAACTGACTAAAAAGTACTGAAATTATCTCCCTCAGAAAGTGAAGAGTGACAGTATCTGATCCAGCAGTTGCAGGGAGTGCATTCAATTTTGAAAGGCCAGGTAGAGATAAGGGAATATTGGCACAACCCTCCAGATATTTGTTCCTCAATTAACAATGTCATTTTCTGTTTTTCTAAGTGGAGTCTTGGACGCTTGTCTGAGTCTCTGCTTGGAGCCTATTCCTTGCACAGGTGGTCACTGCTCCAACTTGACAGCCTTGGAAAGATATGGGTATAGGTGATGAAGGTGATGGAGAAAAAGAGAACAATAAACGTGCATGTAAACTCAATGAACACACAACTGTTCCTTCGGGGATTACTATGTTCAAGTTTCTGCTTACAGGAACCAATATTTTGGTGAGAAGACAGATCACAATCAGGACACTCTAATAGTCAGGTATTGTGGCACATATCTATAAGCCCAGTTATCAGAGGAGGAGTCAGAAAGATCACAAGTCCAAGACCAGTCTGAGCAATTTAGCAAGACCTGTCTAAAAGTAAAATGTCAAAGGAAGGACCGGAGATATAGTTCAGTGTGAGGCTCTTGGTTCAATCCCTAACACCAAAAACAATGACAAAACTACTCTTATAAAAGTCAACTGCATGGATTTTCCCATGTGATTTTTTTCTTTGACTTTGCACAACTGAATAGACATACATCTGAGGAAAGCATGAATGCAAAGCTCAAAATAAAAACTGAACTAAAAAAAATAAACTGAACTTTTCTGTTAAAGAATTTTAAATATTTTAAATTTAAGCAAATCTGTTGTTCAGTCATTGTGGTAGAATACAGACATGGCAAATATTAAGCAAATGTATGATAATTTGTGTGTGATGTGTGGGTTAAGTGGATATACATGCTAAAGGATTCTTAGTGAAGCACAAGAATGACATGTCAACCTTACTTTTTTATCTTGATAAACTTCTTTACATCTTCCCATTGTGGATGATATTAGAGAATTACCTCAGGGGGGAAAAAATTAAGAACAAGGAAATTTTGTCAGCCTTGAATTATTGTTCTTGTTTTCAGTTACCTTTAACTTAAAGCACAATGATCTGCCATCTTATGCCAATCAAAAGTTCGGACAGCAGCCTAACCCAAAGCTTACTAGCTATTTGAATTCTAGCCAATAATATACTTTCCAGCCCCTTCTTTGCTTGGTATCTATTGAAAGAGCAATTGTATTTTGTGCTTGACTGATCTAGGACATGAACAAGGACCATTTTTCTGTGGCACTGTTTTCTACTCTGTAGTGAGACTCTAACAAAGAAACTTGGGCTTTCTAGTATCAGAAACTTTGACATCAATTTGCCTGTCACTATCAGACACCAGCCAAAGAGCTTTCTTCTAGCTCTTCCAAGAAGGCTGGATGCTGAACCATCAATAACTAGCAATAATGACAAAAAGATAAAGCTATGTGATGAGAACTCTATGGAAACTGTCACTGGAAAGAGCTTATCTCTGCTGAACACATTCAATGTTCCACTGGTAAAATATGCTTTTTGAGTGCAAAGTAATAATGTCCACTTGTTCAACTGATGGGGAGTCCATGCATTCAAATTTTATCTGGATAAAACCAAAGAAAGGAACTGATATTGTGAGCGTGTGTATGTGTAGCAATGGAAAGAGAACTGGTTAATATGCCCCATGTCGAATAAACTCAATTTTTAGAAGCCACACAAAAGTAACTGAAGAGGGTTGTACAAAAATACTCAAAACAGTATTCATAACAGCTAACAAATGAAAGCAATGAAAATATTCATCCTTCATAAATTCTACATTAATACATAACAATTTATCAATAAAATGTGTATTAATCAGATTTTCTTGCTGGGACAAAACATCTGACACACACAACATGAAGAAGAGCTTACTTTCTGCATATGATTGCACATGCTTTACCCTTGTTTAATGGGCTTTTATGCAGGAACATCATGGCAGAAAGGTGTGCTGAAAGTCACATACATGACAGCTAAGGACATCACAGCAGCCAAGGATGAGGGGAAGAGCCCGAGAGGAAGGAGTCAGGGGTCAGAAATAGTCAAAAAGTTTACACCCACATAACCCACCCAGACTCACCCAGAAATGTGCTTTACTAATCTTCTAGCTATTGCTCAAGCTGGTTTGCAGTTGATAATCTGGTCTGAAGTTACCTTAATCTTAAATCTCAGTTATCTGCCATTTTATGCCAATCAAGAGTTCAGACATTAGCTATTAAGCAATTTTATTTTTTAAAAAGTGAGCAAATTGTTGGTACTTTAAAAAAAGAGATGAATCTCAAAATCTTTGAGAAAAGATTTCAGAAATAAAGATGAATGCTGTATGGTTACAACTCTAAAAACTCTACACAGGGAAACTAATACCAAAAAATTAGTGATTCTACCTGATGCACAAGTGCTAAAATAGATTAGCAAGATTATGAGAAAAAATTACCAGCGAAAATGCAATGCTCATCTCCTAACACAAGCTGCCTCCTCCTGGCTCATGTCTATGTAATCAATGCATGATTGTGGAGCTTACCTTATTTCCAGGTGCCATGCTAGACATGGGAATCCAATGACAAAAAATAAACTTACCCAGTGTCCTAATTGGCAGGAAAGCATAGAGTGTAAGAACGTGTATGTACTAAGTTGATAATATGTAGAACAAACTTCTTTAAAAGATATGGTTTATTCATCACACACCTTTAAACCCTCACCCTTGCCTCACCTAGGAAGAAATGTACTAGCACTGATTTCAGTCACTAGGTGCTAATCTTCTGTAAGGAAGACACAGAGGCTGAACCTTGTCCTTAAAGGAAATCAGAAAGGAACAAGCCATATCTCCAAAAGTTTCCCCCACTGTGACTCTTTCAGGAAATTCAAGAATTTTTTGCTCTTTGTTAAAATAGTACTCCAAGTAGTTGTTTTCACTTCTGTGTTTTTTGTCACATAATTGTGAATTCCTTGAGGACAGAGCATTCCATTATTTATCCTGACATCTACTGAGCCCCAAAATGGTACTTACACCCTTGCCTACTTCCAGGAACAGTATGCATTGCATGGCAATCTGGCCCTTTTCTATCAGCCACTATTACATTCTGACTCCAGCATCTGTAGACCTATCTAATACAGAATTTCTATAGTCTGGTATAGTTTATACTCTAGAGGGATAATGAACCGTATGAAAGGTTCTAATAAAATATAGAAAATGTTGATCCTAAATTAGACTAGAGTCTCCAAACTTCAAATATTCTTCCATGGCCTCAGGATGAAGCCATTCTAGCTCAGTATTATTCTATCATGCCCAATCTAGTGATCAGATCAAATCTCATACTCTTAAAAGAAAAAAAGTAGTATGGAAAGGATGAAACCAGCAGATTCATCACACTATCATTGCCCTCCTAGTCATCTGAACAAAGAACAAAATATCCCTACAGGATAAATTCTAACATTCCACTGTGAAATTACAAGATGTAGCACAGTAAAGCTGATTTTTATTGGAAAATAATCCTCATTTAAAATGCTTAGACTCATACTATGGCAAAATAGTCTATGAAAAAATAAACAATTCAAACTGACTGCTATCAGATAGACAAAAAGCCTAAACTTCCACTGAACATCTTTATATTTCTATTCAATAACATTGCAGTGTAGACAAGAGCTTATCTAGAAAGAACAGAGATTGTGTGCGTGTGTTTTCTTGGCACCACCAACCTGCTTAATTTGACAGGAGATAATATCTTCCAAGATGCGTATGGTCCAAGCACTGACTGATTGGAAACCCTCCTCTCACCCCACATCCCCACTTCTACTGTTATTTAACCAAAAAGTTAGGTACTGTGGAGCCTCGGGCACGATAAAATAAAGGTTTTAATACTCCCTTGGTATTGCTACTACTACTTTGTAATTTCTTAAAATGTATAGCATATCACTGAGTGTATATTTGGATTTCATCATGATAACAACTGAAACAAATAAACTTTTGATACCAAATATATCCATACATTTTTGCCATGAGCATGTGTTCAGGTTAAGAGTATGTATTCAGGACCCGCGATATAACCCCAGGCTTTTTCTCTTTTTCAAGTTCAATCACAAGTTACGAAGAGCCTTCATTATAAAAACTTAATTGAGCCACGTGATTTTTGTGTCAATATCCACTGTGAAATATTTTAGCTCTCCCAATTGAAAAGATATTATTCTTAGTTATAGTTATAAAATTCTACGACTTTCATTATTCTCTATCATTCTGAAATAGATCTGGCTTCTGGCAAAATTGAGTCAGTAAGTAGAATTTATTTCTTTTTCCTTGTGATTGTTCTATTTTCAAAAAAAAAAAAAAAAGAAGAAGTGCAACATGGAAAATGAAGCAGGACCGGAATAAATGGCTGTCTACCCAACAAACCTTAAGTAAATTTTATGCCTGGTGCTGCCATTGGTATTCAATATCACTAGATATTTTACCTTGAATAATCACTGATGGACATTGATTTTGTCTTTGCTCTTCACAGCACAGCAAAATTAATGTGAAAGTCAGACCCAAATGAGTCCCAATGGTGTCCTCCGATCTCTGCTGAGAAGCCCATTTCAAATACAGCCTAAATGGCAACCAGCTGAGACCCAGTGTATCTTATATTGTAACAATTAATGGGTAGGAATAGCCCTCACAGGAGCACTCAGGTTACCTTTATATTAACTTTGGAGGTTAGAGTCTGAAATAGTTCATTGAGGTTAATATGTAGTGGTTTTATGATTTGATTAATCCTCACCAATTAAAATGATGATGTTTCTCTTTTTCCACATTATATGTTCATAATTATTCTTTTGGGTGTGAGGATGTAACTATGAAACGTCAACAAGGGGGCAATAATTATATAAGAGTTTAGAGTCAGGGAAAAATATTTTCCTGAATGCAATTTTAAACAAGAGAAAAGGATAGAATGTAATGCAGTGTTAAGGGGGAATAACAGAGGTAAACACAGGAATGGTATAGTTCTTTATCTGTGCCTTCAAGAAGGCAAGTTGGTGATCCACCATGTCTACAGTGCTTCTGAACTCTATCATACTCTTTATTTGATCAAACTAATTCAGAACGTGTGACGTCCAACCTTCTAAGCAAGCCTCCTAGGTGAACATTGAATTAGTAAATAGGATGAAACTTCACAAACGAAGAGTACTCTTTTATCATTTTTTTTTTGTTTTTGTTTTTATTTTGGGGGGGGTTTGTTTGTTTGTTTGGTTGGTTGGTTGGTTTTTGGTTCTCAGCATCAAACCCAATTCTGCAAGCAAAGGGGGAAATATTAGGGTGAAACAAATAAAAGACTGGTCAGCCAGCCATCCTTGGCCAGTTATTTTTTATTACTAGATACAGAGTCAATGGATAATATCAGGACTCGGGGGGAAATAGAAGCCCCAGAACTCAGGTAAGAAAGCTTTAAGAAGGCTGCAAAGTCCATCAGAGTTTCTTAGAAGTATTCACCCCAGGGTTGACAATGCTAGTCACTGATTTAATGCATTCCGTTTTCCTTTTCCTTGCCCTGTTTGACTTTTGCACCCCTTCTGGTGCCTCCTGGAATCACCTTTCATACATATACCAGATGTACTTCTTGTCATACCTCTGCTTCTAGGGAAAATCAAATTAGGAAACAGTTTTGGCCTATATACCAAAAGGTGTTGAGAAAAAATAAACAAAACAAAAAATTGATGGTACTTGGCTTTCTAACACTACAATGTGATTTAAAAGAAAATGCAACAAGAAAGCTATAATGTTCAGCCCCAGTATCTGCAACCAAACACCTCTGTATCATAATATATTCTCCAGCATGTATGTTAATTGTAGATCTCCTGTAGGTGTTTGTACTACATTTACAACACCTGCTCTTGGACTAAAGCAGTTTGCACAAAAGCAAGAATATTCTACACAGTGAATCAAATTGCTTTCTGGACAGAAAACAACCACTCGTTTATCTCCAATGAATTTCCTGTCCTATCTTATCCTTTGAGATGTTTATACAACATATAAAGAAGAAGAGATTTGGTAATTATTTGGTATAATTTAATCCAAATAGCTGGAAGATAAAGTAACAAAAAGCATAAAGTTACATAAGGACTACATTTCATCTGTGTTAATGATACACCTGCCAAATAACCACTTTAATTTCTCCAGAATCCTTGCTTTCCTTGATGGAACCAGAGGTAATATCTTTGGATTTCCTTTTGATCATTTCAACAATCAACAGAGTTTTGATTAATTTCATTGATTTTCTCATTCTCATACCATCTCAGTATTTGGAAACATGTCAAATATTAAGCCTATATGACTCTGAATTTAAAGTAGATGCTTCCGTTAATAAGCAATGTAAGGGGAGGGGAGCAAAAAGATTAGAGGATCCTTGAAGGAACACATAGCTAATTAAATTTATTACCACTCATGTGACCTTGAAGAAAGTTCTTGATCCCTCTAAGTCAATTTTTTTCATCTGTATAACAGAAATAATAATTCCCAATTTCCAGAGGGTTTTTGAAAATTAGAAATAAAATAATTAATGCTGCCGGCATATTGAATGTGCTCAAAGCTATAATTTTTGTTTTGGTATCATTAAATCTTTCTAGGCTAATATCTAGTCCAGCTGTACTTATTTTAATTTTATTTTAAAAAAGAGAAAAGTTAGAAAAGAAGAACTAAAAGCAAAATTCATAAATAATGACAAGCTCAAAACAATAACAATATAAGTTTTCAAAACAGAATGAAAGAAATTTAACAATGGTTGTTATATTGCATATTGTTCTCTTTTTTCAAAGAAACAAAAGAGAATTAAACAAAATAGAAAAACAGAAAATAAAGATACAAGAATGCCAAATTTTAAAAAAATGATCATCATAGAATTGCTAGTTGATACATTACTCATTGTCATCCTAAAGAATAGTCGCCAAAGTCACAAAATCAAAGCATAAATAGTGGTTAGACACTCAAACATTGACAGTGCAAATCCTTCTGTTCAATGTTCTAACAGAAGTTCAGTAATATGGTCATCTATTTTACACACTATACATACCATTATACTCTTTACAACACTTTCCTTCCCTTTCACTTTCACAATATCTATTATACCTTTGGGTCCATTATTCTGTCCATTTTTATTATTTTTTACACTAGAGAGACAATGTGATATTTACTAATGTGAGTCTTGTTTATTTCACTAATGAGGATATTTTCAAGTTGCCTCCATTTACCTATGAAAGCCTCAAGATCATCCTTTTTACAGCTGAATAGTATTCCATTGTATAAAAATACCACACTTTTTCATCCACTCTGCAGTTGATGGGCATTTTGGTTGTTTCCAAGATTTAGCTATCACAAATTGTGCTGCTATGAACATGGGTGCAGATACATCACTGTGACATGATCTTTTCAATTGCGGGGGGATACCCAGGAGGGGAATAGCTGGATTGAATGGAACTTCCAATCCTAGTTTTTTGAGGAATCTCCATAGTGATTTCCATAGTGGCTGCACCAGTCTGCACTTCCACCAACAGTGGAAAAGAGTTCCTTCTTCCCCACATCCTTGTCAACATTTGTTATCAGTTGTTTTCTTGATGGCAGCCATTCTTTCCGGGGTGAGATGAAATCTCAGTGCTGTTTTAATTTGCACTTCTCGAATGACTAGAGATGATGAATTTCCTCATGTATTTATTTGCCATTTGTATGTCTTCATCTGAGAACTGTGTGTTCATTTCATATGCCCATTTTTGGAGCATATCTTTGAATTTGGGGGGCTCTGTGTTTTTCAGTTCTTTATATGTTCTGGATATAAGTCCTTTGTCTGAGGAATTGTTGGCTAAGATTCTTTCCCATTCTGTAGGTTTTCATTTCACTTTATTGGTGATTTCTTTTGAAGTGCAAAAACTTTTTAGTAATATAAGATCCCAGTTGTTGATTCTTTGAAGTGTTTCCCTTGCAGATTGCATTTTATTCATGAATTCTCTCCCTACTCCTATGTCTCCAAGGATTTTACCTACTTTGTCTTCCAGTAGATTTAGTGTTTCTGTTTTAATATTTAGCTCCTTGATCCATTTTGAATATAGTTTAGTGTTTGGTCATAGGCATGGGTCTATTTCCAGTGTTTGGCATATGGAAAGCCAGTTTTTTCAACACCATTTGTTAAAGAGGCTATCTTTTTTCCAGTGAACACGTTTAGCCTCTTTGTCAAATATAAGGTGGTTGAGTGTCTTTGTAGTAGTGTTTGCATCTTCTAATTTGTTCCACTGATCCTCAGGTCTGTTCCATTGATCCTCAGGTCTATTTCTTTGCCAGTACCATGCTGACTTTATTACTGTGGTCTTGTAGTATAGTTTCAAGTCAGAAATTGAGATGCTTCTTGTCTTGCCTTTGCTGCCCAGAATTGCCTTTGCTATTCTAGGTTTCTTCTGTTTCCAGGTGAATTTTGGGAATATTTTTCTCTAGATCTGTAAGATTTGTTGATGGTATTTTGATTGAGATTGCATTGAATCTGTATAACAGTTTTTAGAAGTGTGGCCATTTTCACAATGTTGGTTCTTCCTAACTAAGAGCAAGAAATAACCTTCCATTTTCTAATATCCTTTTCAACCTTTGTTAGAATAGAATAATTTTCAGCATATAGATCTTTTATGTTCTTGGTTAGGTTGATTCCTAAGTGTTTGATTTTTTTAGATGCTATTGTGAAGGGTGATATTTCCATAATTTCTCTCTCAGTGAGTTTTTTGTTTGTGTAGAGCAGTTGATTTTTGAGTGTTGACTTTGTATCCAGCTACACTGCCGAATTTGTTTATTGCCTCTAGTAGTCTTTTAATGGAGTTTTTGGGATCTTCTATGTAGAGTATAATGTCGTCTGCAAATAATGATAATTTAACTTCTTCTTTTGCTATTTTTATTCTTTTTTTCTCCCTCTTGTCTGATTGCCCTGGCTAATATCTCTAGAACTATATTGAATAGTGGTGGTAATAGTGGACATTCTTGTCTTGTTCCTGAGTTTAGAGTGAAGGTTTTCAGTTTTTGTCCATTTAGTATAATGTTGGCTATTGGATTGTCATAAATGGCCTTTATGAGATTGAGGCATGTACTGTATATTCCAAGTTTCTGTAGGGTTTTTATCATGAACAGGTGTTGGACTTTATCAAAAGCTTTTTCTGCATCTATTGAGATGATCACCATGATTTTTATTTTTGGCTCTGTTGATGTGGTATATTACGTTTATTGATTTGTGTATGTTGAAGCATCCCTGCATTCCTGGAATGAACCCCACTTGGTCATGATGTATAATCTTCTTGATGATTTGCTGCATTCTATTTGCCAGTATTTTATTAAGAATCTTTGCATCAATGTTCATGAGTGAGATTGGTCTATAGTTCACCTTTTTGGTTTTATAGTTCTCTGGTTTTGGTATCAGGGTAATACTTGCCTCCAAGAATGATTTAGGGAGGACTGCTTTTCTTTCAGTTTCATTGAAGAGTTTAAAGTGTGTTGGCATTAAATCTTCTCCAAATTTCTTATAGAATTCAGCTGTGAATCCATCAGGACCAGGTCTTTTCTTTTTTGGTAAGTTTTTAATCATGTTTTCAATTTCAGTAGCTAATATTGGGTTATTCAAAATTGCTATATATTCTTGGTTGAGTTTTGGTAGTTCACTTGTTTCTAAAAATTTGTCCATTTCCTCTGTGTTTCCACCCTATCTGTGAGTAGAGATTTTCAAAATAGTTATTCATGATCTTTTGAATTTCCATGTGATCTGTAGTAATTTCCCTCTTTTCAGTCCTTATTGCATGGATTCGGGTTTTTTCTTTCTTTTTCTTGATAAGGTTGGCTAGAGGTTTATAAATTTTGTTTATCCTCTGAAAAAACCAGCTCTTTGATTCATTAATTCTTTGTATTTTATTTGTTTCAATTACATTAATTTCTGCTCTATTCTTTACAATTTTTTCTCTTCTATGAGCTTTGGGTTTGACTTGCTCTTCCTTTTCTACGAGCTTGAGATGTAGCATTAAGTTATTTATTTGTTCTCCTTCTGTTTTCTTGATGTGACTATTTATTGCTATATATTTTCTTCTTAGGATTGCTTTCATTGCATCCCAAAGGTTACAGTATGTTGTGTCTACATTTTCATTGTATTGTAGGTATTGTTTTATTCCTTCTTTAATTTCATCTGTAACCCATTGGTTGTTAAGAAGTTGTTATTTAATTTCCATGTATCTATGCAGGTTTTGCAGGTTTTTATGCCATTTATTTCCAATTTTAGTGCACTATGATCAGATATTATGCATGGGATAGTTTGACTCCTTTTGCATTTACTTAAGAATGCTTTCTGGGTTAATATATGGTCTATTTTGGAGAATGTCCCATGTGCAGCTGAGAAGAATGTATATTCTGATGTGGTTGGGTGGAACACTTTGTAAGCATCCACTAAGTCCATTTGTTCAGAGGTGATATTCAGTTCTGTTATTTTTTTGCTGACTTTTTATCTAGTTGACCTATCTCTTTGTGACAGTGGGGTGTTAAGGTCTCTTATTACAATTGTGTACTTGGTTTTTCATGTCCATTAGTGTTTGCCTTATATAGTTGGGTGCTCCTACATTTGGTGCATATATATTTAAAATTGTTAGTTCTTCCTCTTGTAGTTTTCCACTTACAGGTATGAAGTGGTCTTCTTTATCTCTTTTAATCATTTTAGGTTTGAAGTTCACTTTGTCTGCAAACAGAATAGCTGTCCCTGATTTTTTCTGGGTTCCTGTTGCATGGAATACTGTTTTCCATCCTTTGACTTTTAGTCTATGAGCTTCCTTTTGAGTCAGGTGTGTTTCTTGTATGCAGTATATTGTGGGGTCCTGTTTCTTAATCCATTCTGCCAACCTGCTTCTTTTGACAGATGAATTGAGCTCATTTACATTTATGGTTATCACTGATATGTACTGGCTTGACTTTGCCATGTTGTATTCCTATTGTTGGTTTCCTGCTTTTTTTCCTTTGTTTAATTTTTTGTACAGCCTGGTAGGTTCTTTCTGTTGTTGTTTTGGAGATTGTGGTCATTTTTATCTCTATCTAGCCTGTCTTTCAGCACTCTTTCTAAGGTTGGTTTGGTGGACATGAATTTCTTTAGTTGTTCCTTGTCATGGAAGTATCTTGTTTCTCCATTAAATTTGAGAAACAGTTTTGCTGGTTACATCAGTCTGAGTGGAAAGTTGTTTTCTTCTAGGGCTTGAAATACTTCACTCCAAGCTCATCTTAATCTGAAGGTTTGTGTTGAGAAGTCTGCCATGATTTTAATAGGCTTTCCTTGATAGGTGAGTTGTATCTTTTCTCTAACAGTTTTTAGTATTGTTTTTATGCTGTATGTCTGAGATCTTAATTGTTATATGTCTGGGTGTAGATTTATGTTGGTTATGACTGTTTGGCATTCTATATGCTTTACTTATTTGTATGTCAGATTTTTTTCCCCGTGTTTGGGAAATTTTCTGTCATTACTTCTCTAAACAAAGTAGATATGTCCTTTGTGTTGTCTGCTGTGTAATAAAACCAAAATGTGTAATTGCTATTGTAAAAAAAGAGAAGAAAAGAAAGTGCTTTAAAGGATATAACTGCATGTAAGTTTGAGTGTGTAAAATAGATGACCATATTGCTGAATCTTTGTTGGATCTTTGAGCAGAACTGTTTGTAGTCTGACTGTTTGAACATTTACTATGTACCCTTTAACTTTGTAACTTGAACAACTATATCCAGGATGACAGTACATAATTTATAAATTACTGATTTCTTAGTGGGGCTTTTTCTCATTCTCCTTTTTTTTTTCTTTCTTTTAGAATTCTGTATTGTTGCTACCTTTTTTTCTGCTTTGTTTTTTTTCTTCTCTTTAAATAAAATTTTAAAAATGTATAATTGCTATTGTAAAAAAAGAGGAAATAGGAAGCGCTATAAAAGATATAGCTGCATGTATGTTTAGGTGTGTGGGATTGATGACCATATTTCTAGGTTCTTGTTGGATTGTTGAACAGATCTGTTTGCACTCTCACTGCTTGAGTGTCCACTTTGTGTGCTTTAATTCTGTGACTTGAATAACTATTTCTAAAAGAACAATATGCAATTTATCAACTAGTGATTTCTTACTGTTTATCTTCTTTTCTTGAAATTCTGTAATATTTCTACCTTTTTCCTGTTTTTTCTCTTTAAATAAAAAAAAGTCCAAAATTCTATCCTCAGCTTCATTTAAATGGTTTTGCCAGTTTTCAATAGAATTTTTTGTTTCCTAGATGTCTCTTTGAGTTTATTTCATGGATTCTGCTTGTTTTCTACATTGTTCATTCAAAGTTTCAATCAATTTTCCATGCTCCTGTATTTTTTTTAATCTATTTCTTCCCTAGCTGTGTTGAGCAAATCCTTTACTAAGGCTGTTATTTCTGTCTTTATGTAAAACAATACCTCTAATTTGATTTCATCTATAGCCTCACAGATTTGGGTTTTTTTACTTCATTTGCTATCTTTTCAGAGATTTCTGGTATAGGGCTTTTAAAATCCTGTTTTGCTGTCGCCTCTTCTTACACCTGATGGACTAGATGTTTGAAATTGCATTTTGGTTTTTCATTTTGTCATTTTCATCTTCTGGGCCAATATCTGGTTATTTAATCCCAATAGTCACAACTGTTGGCAGTGTATGTCCCAGGGTCCTACTGTGTTGTTGATGCCTGCCCGATTGTTGGGTATATAGTGATCAGAACCTGGTCCTCTGCCTGGGTGAGGGGCCACCAAGTCTCCCGTCAAACCAGCACTGCCAGTCCAGCACAGTTCAAGGTTCTGGCAGGGAGAGTGGGAGCCAAACGTTCATAGCAGTGCTTGGTCTAACAGATGAGGAGAGTGGCCGAGGGCAGCGGGTCGAGCCAGGGTGGGTGCGGCAGTTCTCTGAGTCAGCACAAGGGAGGAGCGTAATGGGTCTCAGGCACAGCCCAGCAGCCTGAGCCAGGAAGGAGCATGGCCATCGGCCTCTGTGGGACAGCAGTGGGAAGGTGCTGACGCGGGCAGGCCTGGATCAGCTGCCTGAGCCGGAGGGGGGTTCTTGGTGATTTTCCTCTGTGTGGCAGTTGCAGTGTGGCACTGAGGTGCTCAGGTAGGCCCAGCAGTGTGAGCAGGGGCAGAGCTTGGCGGCCTCCTTTGTGTGGTGCCTTCCTCTGCAGGGCTGCGGTGGCCCGGGGCACGGAGGCATGCACTCAGGCCCAGGGGCCCAAGCAGAGGTGGGGCCCAATGTCCTTCCTCAACGCAGTGCAGCCAGGAGCCTAGTCCAGCTGTATTAATTGCCTTTGAAATTGATTATGTTTTTTTGGAAGGCTTTGCCTTCCATGTTTCTCTCAATTTACACAGGACCCATTTTAACCAAGGCTTTCATATGCTTACAACTTCAATCAAGTCAACAAAGAAAACTTTGCATGATTAGCTGACAAGCTACTACTGGAGGTGCCTGCTTCCTAAGATGAGATGGTCTCTACAGAAAGAAAAAAAAAGAACTCACTGTTCTTACAAGGTAAGCCACAGCCACCACAGGGCAAGAACCATCAGGGTTCCTGAGATCTGTGCCATGTTGGAACTTAGGGCACTCAGAAACCAAGCAGCCAGCTCTACATCCTGGTAAGTGGCTGTGGCCCAGCAAGCTGCGGCCACCCCAGGGCAAGAACCATCAGCATCTCCTGAGATCCACACCATGTTGGAACTTAGGGTGCTGGGAAACTAAGCAACCAGCTCACCACCCTGGTAAGCAGCTCTCAGCCTACCGGAGGGCAGGCTGAGATTCATACATCTACCACCGCCACCATGCCCCCATTATCAAGTGGGAGCCAGAGATCTGAGCATCTTTTGCGAGGCTGACTATATGCAATAAGGGGGATTTCCTTCTACCATCTCTTTGAAAGCAACTATTTTTATCACTGTTTTGCTTTGTTCTGATTAATGGTATTGCTCTATTCAGTATTCTGTCTTGATAAGTTCTATCATGTTCTTTATTTCCTTTGATTCTGACATACCTGATTGAAAGAACAACTATTGTGAAGAGAACAAGATATACTACGGTGCCTATTACTGTTGTCCCGGTAACCTGCTGTGAAGTTCTGTACCATTTCACTACACTGTCTCAATTGGCTTTGTTCCATCTTGTTCTGTGGTATTTCACTACTTTAAAAATTAAAAAAAGAAAGAAAAAACAATTTTAAGATAAGACTAACAAATTCATAAAATGTAATATGTCACCAATTCAGTATGAAAAACGAATTTGAAATTATTATTTGGAGCTTAAAGTTTACAATTCAGTCTACTAAACTTCCAGCTACAACAAGTAGCTATCATAGTATTCCAAAGACTAAATATTATAATTAAAGGACCTGGCACAGTAACTGCTACAAAAGGCACTGCAAAATATATGACAACTTATTTATAAGAGAAAAACATAAATTGTATTATTATTATTTTTATATCATGACATAAGATAATTTGTACCAATATACATTATTTTGCTCTAATGTTATGTTCCAGAGATACTGAATATGCTTTTTCTTATTCATTTAAGATTCAGATATCTTTCATAATTAAGTAGTATTTTAAATTCCTCCTTCATTTTTTTGCTCATAACTGCATTTGCTTTCTGTCTTGAAACTAAACCATAGGGAAGTAGTCCCAACCATTCATTTGCAGTGATTTAAACATAAGATTTTTAGTTTTAAGAGAGAGTAAAATATACCAGTCTTAGGTATTGTTTCCTCCTCTGGATTCAGATTGTCATACTAAATGCATCCCCTGGCACACAGCCCAATTTGTACAGCTGATCTGGGTTAACCAAAAACAATTTTATGTCTGGAAAACCGTCCCAAGCTTTCCATTTGAGTTTTTGTATTCCCAAAGTTATGAAATCCTACAAAAAGAAAAGACTTCTTCTACCCCATGAAAGGTCCAAAAGGTCATAACATTTCAGAGCTATGCCAAAATAAACAGTGCATATCCAACACACACACACACACACACACACACACACACAGAGGGAGGGAGGGAGGGAGAGAGAGAGAGAGAGGATTACAGTAGACATTTTTATTTAATATGCCATTCACTTTAATTTAAAAACTTTCCACCAAGCAACTGATTGGAAAAGTTAGTGCTATGTGCAAAGAACCTTTTATTTTCAATTAGTTATGCCCATTAAATAAATGAATGTGAGGATTTGGGCCCTCTCCACCCTCAAATTAGCAGGCATGTTAACTAAATATGAATGATAAATCATTTAATAATTCATAAGAAAATAAATATGATATAAAAGATAATTACAAATTTATACTGTTTGCCTTCCACTCAATTATAGCTGTAGAAGAGAGCTGGCCCTGTAAGTTGTTGATTGGGATGGAATGAAAATGGGAAGCTTATTTTATGAGCCCAGTCCCTGGGCTTGGTAAACTTGGACTTCACCACTGTAAATTAATCCAGCAATCATCATCCTACACTATAAACACTCCATCTTGAAAACAGAATGGAGTCAAAATTCCTTTCCTATTTCAATAATATCCTATTGTCTGGCATATACCAAGAGGTACCAATGCCAAATTCTTCGTAAGAAAATGAATATTAGGTCTCATTGCATGAATAGTAATTAAATTTGGCTGTTTAACTACATTAGATATGACAGTCTGTTAGGAAATTTTCCATCAAAGAACTGAAATATTTGAATACATTACATTCAGATTGGGTTTGAAGGACCTTCTGTACGAAACGCAGGCATGATATCAGAACTATCTTTGCAGAACCAAGGACACGCCTGAAGGCCTAAAGCATCTACAAATTTTGTGATCTCAAATAATTCTCTAAGGGATTAAACTTTTCCAAGGTAAAAAATGTTTAGCAAATTTATCTATCAAGTTGTCATGAAATTTCCATCAAGTTGAACTGTTATCATTTTAGGTTTGGAAACTGAAGCTCAAAACACATCAGAAACATAATAAAAGTCACAAGATGAAGCAGATTGCATTTTCCAAAAACAATCTCAACAAAGCGTCCTACTCACAGGCACTTCTACAAGGTAACCTTGAGATGAGAATGATGCCTTATTTTGGGTAATATGTGACTACTCTTAACCAAAAGAGTATGGCAGAAGTGATGGAGTTTGACTTCCAAGACAATAATAAGGTCAGTGCCTTGTTCTCTTGGGATTCTCATTCTAGGAGAAGACAGTTACCCTTTAAAGTACAACTACCCTAGATAGCCACATGTCCCTGCTCTGTTCAATAGGCCTTACTGAGCTTCCATGCAATAGCCACCATGAACTGCCAGTCACGCAAGTGAACTATCTTACACATTCCATCCAGCTGACCCTTAAAATGATCCAATTCCAGGCAACATCTACCTGCAACTACATAAAAAATTCCAAAGGAAGACTTTCCCTCTTGGCTCTTTGAAACTTAATAAATTTTGATTCACAATATCACAAACAAAATAATGTATAACATTTCTTTGTCTTTAAAAGTCTGTTATGGTTTGTATTTGGATGTCCCCACAAAGCTTCATATGGTCATGGAGGATGGGCTTTTTGAGGAGGGCTGAATCTAGGGTTTGTGATTGGTTCATGGTCTAGTGCTGGAGTTGGGGGTGTAAGTGCCATACCTACCATAGGGCAGGTAGCCTGTGTACAATACAAGGAAGGGAAAGAGACTTGCTCTCCTCTTTTGCTCTTGTTGTTTTGCAATCTGCCACCATGAATGGTTGCCCCTCTACCAAGACACCCTGCCTTGGAGCCAGCTGATTATGGACTGAAACCTTCACAGACTGTGAGCTAAATAAACCTTTCACTCTTTAGCTTTGGGTGTTGAATATTTAGTCCCAGCAGTGAGAGAAAAGTAACTAAGACAGACTCAGAGATATCATTCATTCTGTTATTAAGATTAGAGACAATAATAAGATACATACAGGTAGCAAATCATCAAGCCATGATTTGGAGCCATGTTTTTTTTAAAGTGTGTTAATCAGATTTCCACTTTACAGCACATATTTGAGATCATTGACACATAAACAAAAAAAGGTTCATTTTGGCGTACAGTTTTAGTGAGGTTATTCTGTGATTAGTTGAACTCATTTCTTTTGGGCTTCTAGTAAAGCAGCACATTACAGTGGGAAGCACACAGCGGAACAAAAACCATTCACCTCACCTCATGGCTAGAAAGAAAAACAAAGGAAGACAAAAGAGCAAAGGTCAGCCCCACTTCTTGAAGTTTCCACCATTTCCTAAAAGTTCCATGAGGTGGCTTTCACCCATTGACTTTTGGTAGTTATTTAGCCAAACCAGAGAAACAAAGCTGTTGTTTTTAAATTTAAGTATAAAGAACAAACAGCTATCAAGTTATCTTTCTTATAGTGGTTAAATAGGTAGCTAAAACCAAGACTAGGGTGGAACCGAGGTAATGGTATGATATGGAATGCTTTATTAATCCATTTTCTGTTCAAATGAGACACCTGAGGCTGAGTATTTTATAAAGTAAAAATATTTTTCAGCTCATGATTCTGGTGGTCAGAGGTCAGGGGTCCAAATGACATGGCACCAGAACCCTGATGATAGTCCTTCACTGCATCACAACATGGTAAAGAAACCAGAAGCAAGTTGGCCCCATGCAGAAGGAAGAGAACACACGGTGAGACAGGAAGCCCAGAGGACTTCAAACTCAAGCTTGCTCTTTGCATAACAATCTGCACTTGGAGGAACTAAGCAGGATCCTGTGAGACTTATATAATTACCTGCTGAGGGTGCTTCCCCAGGGATCCAATCCCCTTTCACCAGGTTCTGCTTCTTAAAGGCTCTACTACTCAACACTGCCACAGTGGGGACCAATCTTCCAGCATTTTACATTCAAACCACACCCAAACTCTAGCAGGTGTTGAAGCACAACATTCAGTAAATCTGTAAGCTAAACCTGAGGTACAAAGGGAGTCTGAAATCTAGCTCAGTTCGTATGATTTAGTGACTAGTTAGAAAATTTAAGTATGTACCAAAAAAAGGTCTCTACCTTATCCCCACTTTCCTGAGCAATCCTCTTATATAGTTGAAAAACAGAAAAACTATTTATTTTCTAGCTTCAATACAAGCTACATAAGGGATGGGACAGGTAATGGGTGCAGAAATCAAGTGATATTAAACATCTTTGATAAAGATAATGCAGAGCAATTGAATTGTTCTTATCAATCATGACCAAAAGATATGCTAAGTATCCATCATTAACAAAAAATTCAGAAAGTGGATGTGGCGCTTAATTTCTACTCCCACAGAGAACTTGTGTCAAGTTCTTTACAGATAAGAGAGCCACAAATGAAATATGTGAAATGATGGTATAATTAACTTTTTTTCTTGAGTACAATATGTATTTCTACAAAAACTCTGAGGCATCATAAACACAAGAAGAATCCAGATATAAGAGACACACAGCAAACTTTTGCTATAAAAATAGCCAAACTGTAAAATTCATTTTCTCATTTGCAAACAGAAGTGCACAACTAGAGAAGTAAAGTGATTTGCTCAAAGTCACACTAGAGTCACATGTGATTTGGGGGCTTTTCAAGTTAGAATTATAATTTCTTTTTACTGTGCAGTGAAGACAGAAATAAGCAAAGATAGAAAATGAAGACCAGTTGGGCACAGTAGCATACCTGGGATCTCAGCACTCTGGAAAGTTGAGGCAGGAAGACTGTAAGTATGAGACCAGCCCAGGTGACATAGTGTCTTAGCAAGACTCTCTCTCAAAATTTAAAAGTTTAAAAATTTAAAAAGGAATAAAGTTCAGCATGAAAGCTCTAGGTTCAGTCTCCAATATTAGAAAAAAAAAACCCTGAAGATTAGGCTCAGGATAGTTCTTGAAATGCAGAATTTATAAAAATGAATAATGAAACACCCCTCTGCCCCTACCAAAAATTTCCATCAGTGAACTATCCAAGCTGATTAGGCTCCATGTCCCTTCGTCATCTGATTTTCTGTATCCTTTATTTCTTTTGCCTTGAATTGACTTAAAGCTGAAATCCTTACTACTTGCCCTACTTAATTTGTGGGATCATCTTTATATATACTGCCTTCTAGGCCTGTAGCTTACCTCCAAGCCACAAACGTGTAACCAAATCATGTACTGTTATTTTTAAATCTTGCATGCATTTGTCTTAATTCCTTGCCAAGATCAAAGCCCGGTAAGGGTTATTCACATTCATCTATGCTTTTAAACATTGTTTCTCTCCCTTGCACTTGTCAAGAAACTTACACAATCAAACTAAAATAGTTCAGAGAGAAAATGTAGTTGGATCTGATTTTGCCAGGAATCTTTTCCCATTAAACGGAGTTTGAGCATGACATGAAAAGAAGTGGAATGACTGGAATTTTCAGAAAAAGTAGGGAGAATGGAATCCCACGAAATTGAAAGTATACTCATTTCAAAATTCATTTCTTTTATCTTTCAGTCAAACACTATTTTCACCTGCAATTTAAAAGATACTCTTTCATCAGGCTCCCACTCTGCCCCAGGCATTTTGTTGTGCACTTATTTACGATGCACTTTGATAATTAATAGGTTTGTGTAGAAATGTTAGCTAAAAATGGAGACCCCAGGGTAAGCCAAATAGCAGGGCAGGTTAAATCCAATGTACCTTAGGGGCTTTTTCTTATCACAAGACACATGATGTAAAGCAGCAGAAATGAGTCTTGGAAAGACAATTTTGTACTGAATACTCCCTCCCAGATGCAAATGGATGTCTGGAATAGTTACTTTAATGTCGCTCTCTACTCTCTCACAGCACTTACTGCTTCCAGGGAAGGATTTCTACCTTTTAAAAAATAACTACTATTGAAATTTTATTTTAACTGTCTTTGAAGAAAGGGTCTAGATGTTTACAGCTTTTAACTTTTTTTAAACCCAGGTGCTCTCCAGTTGAGTTGATTATAAGGATTCTTTCTTTCTGTCTGCCTGTCTCCCTTTCTCTTTATTTCTTTCTTTCTTCTAATTCTTTTTTTAGTTTACCTTTTGGTATCAAATTAAAGATCATTCGTATCAGTTAAACAAAAACTTGCCCTATTAAAACTTTTCAGCAAATCTCACAGTTCTAAATGTCCCCCTAAAATTCATATCATGAAACCCAAACTGCCAATGTGATAGTATTAGGACACAGGGCCTTTGCTAAGTGACTAAGTCATGAGGGCAGAGCCTTCATAAATGGGATTATTGCCTTATGAAAGAGATCACAGAGGGCTTCCTTGCCTTCCCACCACATAAGGATGCAAAAAGAAGATGGCACCCTATAAAGGAGCATGCAGATGCTCAGAAGGCACAAAATCGCTGGTAGCTTTTCCCCTGACTTCCCAGCCTCTGAAACTATGCAAAATACATTTCTGTTGTTTTAGCCACCAGGTCTATGGAATTTTGTTATAGTAACCCAAATGGACTAAGACACCTGCTACTTTCTAATCATTTATGTAGAACATTAGCATAAAATGCATGGCTCTGGGGCTAAGCCAACTGAGCTAAAATTCTCAGCTCTGTTATTCATCACAATAGGACCACAGACACATTGTTTAGTCTTTGGCTTTAGCTTTCCTATTTGTAAAATGAAAAATAATATGTCCCTCATAGACATATTAAATAGAGTAATTCAGGAGAATCCTGCTCCAGCTTAAGTCCTTTCTGTAAGTATTAGAATGGAAGATTCAAGCAGGCAGGAACTTTTGTCCATTTTATTCACTGGTGTGGGTGCTATGGCTAGAACAGGGTCTAGCTCCGTGAGTGAGAAGCATTATGTGCAGAAGTGTGACTGCAGTCATACTCAGAAGAGGAAGAACAGCAGGAGTTACTTAGACTAGTGGTTCCCAAGAAGTAACCTATGCCTGGAGAAGTAACTATGTGGCACAGTGCCTGACTGGAAAGTACGAGGCCCTGAGTTCGGTTTCAGGTACCAAAAAGGAGTAACCTGGAGCCAGCAGCAGCATCACATGGAAACATGAACAAAGCACAAACTCTTGCCTGCCCACTCCCTAGAACAACAGCATCAGAAAGCCTGGGAATGCAGTCGTGCAATTTATGTTGAAAAAGCTCTCTAGAAGTCATGTTCAGTAAATAAATAGTGTCTACCATATAATAGGGGCCAAGTACATAATTATTCAATAAGTATATAATTTTATTTGTTTATTTTATTTTCATAACAAGGTAGACTCTGCTCAAATTGTTATTCCAGAAAATTATAAAGATTTAACTAAATATGAATATTAAATTCTGCTGCTGACCAAATAAACTAGCATTTAATCATACCACTGAGGTAGCCCACTAGAATAAACACATAGCCCAGGGAATTTCAAAGTGAGTTGTAGTAATATTTGTGATCATAAGAGAGATTTACTAACCATTTGATATTACCTAGGAACTTACATACATAACCTTACTGAATGCTAGGATAACCTTGTAGGATACATTGATTTACCCTAATTTTACAGATTAGGACCTTACTCAAGAAAGTTGAGCAATTTGCCTAACAACACACACCTGGCAAGTAAGAAAGCCAAGCATGGAAACCAAAGACATCAGATTCCAGAGATCAAGTTTTAATTACTCCTCTATGTGCTAGTCTATCCAATTAATACACAATGCACTGAGAGTTTAAACTATGTCAGACTCTATTCTAAGTACTCTGCATATAAAAATATTGTTGAAAATGATTTCGACAAAAAAAAAGTAGAATTGCAATAGGAAAATAAAGCACAGTGATCATCTTAGTAACAAATGTAGAGGAGAGCAACTCAGAGTGAGTCCTGTTGAGATATTTTCACAACATGTTGGGATCAGTCCCTAATTGCCACTGATGGGCAGTGACTCACAAAGTTCAAGCAGACAGTGAAAGTTCAATTTGTAACAATAGTTATCTCTTTAATTTAGTGCACCATGATAGACGCGGGTCTAGATTTAGTCTTCAGCATGAGGAAAGCCAGTTTTTCCAGCACTATTCATTAAAGAAGCTATCTTTCTTCCAGTGAACATGTTTGGTCCCCTTGTCAAAGATAAGGCTGAGTGTGTTTGTAGTTGTGTCTGCATCTTCTAATCTATTCCACTGGTCCTCGGGTCTGCTTTTTTGCCACTACCAGGGTGATTTTATCATAGTAGCTTTGTTGGATAATTTCAAGCCAGATATTATGAAGCCTCCTGCCTTGCCTTTGTTGCCTAGGATTGTCTTTGCTATTTAAGCTCTTCTGGTTCCAGAAGAATTTTAGGAATTTTTTCTCTAGTTCTATGAGGTATGCTAATGGTATTTTGATTGGAATTGCATTAAATCTGTGTAGCAATTTTGGGAATATGGCCATTTTCACAATGTTCCTACCCAAGAGCAAGGAATATCTTTCCATTTTCTGGTGTCCTCTTCCATCTCCTTTATCAAATATTGTAATTTTCAATGTATAGATCCTTTATTTCCTTTGTTAGATTGAGTCCTAAGTATTTCATTTATTTGGATACTATTGTGAAAGGTGTGATTTCCTTAATTTCTCTCTGTCAGTTTATTGTCTGTGTGCAGGAATGCTATTGATTTTTGAGTGTTAACCTTGGAACCAGCTACACTGCTGAACTTGGTTATTAAATCTAGAAGTCTTTTGGTGGCATTTTTGAGATCTTCTATATAGAGTATCATTTCGTCTGCAAATAATGATAATTTAACTTCTCCCTTTCCTATACTTATTCCTTTTATTTCCCTCACTTGTCTAATTATTCTCAGTAGTGTTTCCAGAACTATATTGAATAGGAGATTTCCCTGTTTTGTTCCTGATTTAGAGTGTTAGTTTTGAATTTTTGTCCATTTAGTATGATGTTGGCTGTTATTTGTCACAGATAGCCTTCTTCAGATTAAGATGAAGGACAACTATTCTGATTTTCTGTAGGGTTTTTTTTTTAACATGAATGAGTGTTGGGCTTTGTAAAAATGCACTAAAATAAAAATAGATCAAAGGTTTAAATATTAAAACAGAAACACTAAATCTTCTGGAAGAGAAAGTAGGCAGAAATCTTGAAAATCTTGAAGATGTAGAGTTCATGAACAAAACCCAGACTGCATGGGAAATACCACAAATAATCAACAACTGGGATCTCATCTTTGAAAAAAAAATTTTGCACAACAAAAGAATTCACCAACAAAATGAAAAGACAAGCCATAGAATGGAAAAAAGTTTTAGCCAATTGTCTGTTAGACAAAAGACTTCTAACTGGAACATATAAAGAATTGAAAAAAAATCAGATGAGATACATATGGCAAATAAATATATAAAAAATTGTTCACTATCAATTGTCATTCAAGAGATGCAAATGAAATTGAGATTCCATCTTACCCCAAAAACAATATTATCAAAATATCAACCAATAACAAATGCTGGACGGTCTATGGAGAAAAAGGAACACTTCTTCACTGTCGGTGGGAGTGTAGACATTGTGGAAATCAAGGTGGAGATTTCTCAAAAAATTATAATTAGAGGTCCCATTCTACCCAGCTATTCCTCTTCTATGTATCTTCCCAGTAGAATTAAAAACATTAAACCACAGCAATATATGGGCACCCATGTTTATAGCAGCACAATTTGCAACAGGTGAATCTTGGAAACAACCCAAATGCCCATCAACTAAGGAATGGGTAAAAAAAAAAAGTGTGATATTTTAATACAATGGAGTACTACTCAGCCATAAAGAAGGATAAACTTGAGACTTTTATAGGTAAATGGATGCAACTCAAGACCATACTCATAAATGAAATAAATCAGATTCACATATGTAAACATCATGTTGTCTCCCTGGTATGAGAAACTGGAAAAGTAAATAAGTTCTAAAATGTACACTAGATATTGTGAAATGAGAAGAAATTGTGCAAAAGGAAAAAGGAAGCAGAATGGGTAAAAAGGAAAAGAACACTAGAGGAAAAGGGGAAAATGCAAGTCAGTTACACTATTAGTGTGTCTTAGTTCATTAAAAATGAAGGAGTCTGCTAAGAGTGATTGGAGATTTTTTATGCTCATATGTTGTACCCTAAGCAACTACTTTAAAAATAACTACATGTAATGTATTAACTATTGTTATCCTCCAATTATTTTGTTATGAATTATTTTACCTTTTTTCCATAAACTAAAGATTAAAAACATAATATTATCTATGTGCCTTCCTCTAGTGCATGACACCGAAAAATATTTGTACTAGCTGGAAGATATTAACTTTGTTTTAATCTAGCTATACATTGAATTGTGTATATATTCTCCTGAGAAATCTAAATCAACTAGAAAAGTCAGCAGCCTGTCTGATGTGAGTCTGTGAATATATGAGTACAATAAGTATCTGTGTGATAATAATTTATAATCTAACACATTCCATACACTGTGAAATGTTATCTACTTACATCAGTGAGATGTGGCCTGAGGGACAAATCTGGTACCTGATTTCCTACAGCCTACAGGGTAAGAATTTTTTTTACATTTCAAAATGGTTTGAAAAGATCAAAAAGAGAATGGCATTTCATTACATCTGAACATTATATGAAATTCAAACTTTCAGAGTCCATAAATAAAGATATTGGAACACATCCATACTTATTCATTTATGTATGTATTTCTATGAGTGGGGTCATGAACAACAGAATTGAGTAGGTATGTAGGATTTCATGGCCCACAAAACTGAAAATATTTTCCCTCTAGTTCTTTACAGATGAAGTTGTAAATCCCTGACAGATTACTTTTGGTGCTGCTAGCAGCACTGTAAGCAGCATTCTTTACACAAACAAAGTCATTCAACTTAAGTATGCAGTCATCTTGCTATGATGGTTCAAAAATCATGGCCACAATTTTTTTGCATTTAACCCATTGAGAGATTGGTTTTGCCTCCTTCCTTGATTCTGGAATATAGAGGAGTGAGTTTGTTTTCTATCACTGAAGCAAAATCCTGAGATAATAACTTACGGAGAGAAAAGAGTTATTTTAGCTCTTACCTAAAGAGGTTCCAGTCCATGATCAATTGGCCCCATTGCTTTAGATCTGCGATAAGGCAGCACATTATGGCAAGATCACATAGTGCAAACTTATGTTGTGAATCAGGGAGCAAAAGAAAGCAAGGAGAGAAACAAGGCTCCACAATTCACTTTTAAGGCCTTACTCCCAATGACCTAAAGTTGGGGACTTCACACTTGGAACTAAGCCTTTAATAAAGGGATCTCTGGAGACCACTCTAGATCCAAGCTACAACAAGGGAGAAAGATTGTGACTACTTCAGTGAATCAAGTATGGAAACGCGGTATTGCTCTTGGCCCTGTGGAATAATTCCTCTCAGGGTGTTTGTTCTCCTGGAAAAAGATCAAGCTGAATGGAGGCTGTCCCAGCCCAAGCCCCAGGTATGTGAATGAAGAAACCTCCATGATCCCAGCAATTCAATTCTTGCCAGCTCCAGAGTTCATGGGCCAAAGAGAAACTATCCATTCTCCTGTGTCCTGACTGTTTCTTTTGAACATATGTTAACCATAAGATCTCTTACAAAAAGGAAGGGAGCCAAGATATGAGAGGAGGGGAGGAGAAGAAGGGGGGATGAAAAAAGAATTCAGATGTACTACTATGTACATGTATCAACTCCCCACAATGAATGGAATCATTATGTGGTACTAATTTTTTAAAGTGGAAAAATAATATCAAAAAATTCACATCAGAATTCATGATAAGCAAAACACACAGTCAGAATATACTTGTGTTATGTCAAGCCAAAACAAAAACCAACTTTACCAGAAGAAAAGTGAAATAAAATGGTTATTGCTTCCCATGACTAAGTCTGGGTTATTTGTAACACAGTAATGGATAATTAAAGCTCCAGCCATTCTCCAAAAAGTAAAGAGCAATTAAAGCTTGCTCTGCAACAAAAGTGTTTAAAACTCAAAGAATATTAAAAAATAAAAATGAGGAACCATTGAAACTAGTTAGCAAAATGAAACCCCAGAAAAACCATATACTCTAAAACACAGACTATAAAGTCATAAAAATTTTCAAATGTTCAAACTGTAACTTTTCTAAGAACCAAGAAAAACTAGAGGACCCCGCATAAGGCCATGGAGTTCACAGATGGTATGGCAGTGTTCCCGTGATAGTGGCCCAAACCCACTTCTAGATCCATCCCTATGCACAGTGCCTGTCTTGATTACTATTCTCTCCTTGTTGGGACAAAATACCTGATGCCCAAATGAAGGAAAGAAAGGTTTATTTATCTTACAGTTTCAGTCCATACTTAGCTGGCTCCAAGGCAGGGTGGTGTGGCTGAGGAGCAGCCATTCATGGAGACTGCAAGCCACAAAAGCAAAAGGGCAAAAGGAGAAGCACACCTCTTTCCCTCCTTTATATTATATGTTGATTATCCAGCCCTGGGCGGGCGCAGCACTAACACTGCCAATTCCAGCACTAGACTATCACAAACACTGGACTCAGCTGTCCTGTGACTGCATGAAGCTGTGGGGGCACATTTGAACAAACCACAGGAGTGCCCCTTTGTAACATGGTATTTTAAATCTCAAGGTCTGGTTTCTGAATCTGGACGATAACAGTTTTAAAACCTCATCCTCTGAACTAGTCCCAACCATGAAGTTCTCATTTACTTTAGTTAAGGTTCATGTCTGGATGTCCCCTCAAACCTCACACAGTCATAGGTAGGGCTTTTCCAGAGGTGACTGAATCTCAAATGTGATTTATTCATGGTGTAATGCTAGGATTGAGGATTCTAGGATTAAGGCTGAGTGACTACTACCCTGATTTGATTGGCAATTCCTGTAGACTGGCTACAATATAAGGGATAGAAAGAGGCTTGTCTTCCACTTGCTTTGCTACAGTTTGCCAACCATAAACAATTCTCTGCCAAGCCACACTGCCTTGGAACCAGCTTATTATGGACTGAAATCACTACAGATTGTGAGCTAAATAAACCTTTCTCCTTTAACTTTAGGCACTGGGTATTTTGTCTCAGCCATGAGAAAAATAACTAAGAAAATTTCCTTTCCTTGCAACTCCCCAAATTTTGAATCAGGTAAATGTTTGTGATTAACTGTTCTTTAAATAACTTATTCTAATTCTCAAAGTGTAAGAAATTTACACAAACATTTTCTAAAAACGTTGTGGCCTAACAGTACATACCAAGTCTTATTGGACAGGACACAGAACAAAGCTCACCATCTCATGAATGCAAAGACAAAGTTGCAAGTAATTCAAGGAGAATCAAATGTCAATGAGGTCCTGAAATTCCTCAAAGGATGCTAGCCAGTGTAGATATAAAGAGGGTGCTTTTCTCCAACTCACAATGTGCTTTATTTGCTTTTAATCAGCTCTGGTTCTTGCTACTTTTTCTACAGTCACTTTTTTTTCTTGGTACTGGGAATCAAACTCATGACTGTGTGCTTGCCAGAAAGGTGCTTATGCCACTGAGCAAAATCCCCAGCTCTACACTCACTTTTTTCTTTGCCCTGATTTTTCCATTTATTGATAAATCTGGGAATTTTTTTGTATTACTTGCATTTTGTAAAACCATCTCTAAACATTTTTGAAACAATATTTAAAACCATAAATTTCTTAAAGCTATCTGGGGGTATTAAATGAAATTCACAGTCATGAAGAGCTATAGTCAGAAAGAAAGAAAGAAAATATTTAAGCATTTGTAAATGTTAAAACTAGAACAATCCTTAAAGACATAGTGGGGTAACAAATATATGACTTCTTACTTAACACGAAGGTGGGGAAAGCTGGTCTTGTGTTGGGAGAGCACAGTGACACAGGACACCTGCACTGCAGGTGCATCTTAGTTACGTTTAATCTAAAACGCTAGCTGCAAAAATAAGTTTATCTTTTTTCTGGTTGTTATTTTAATGTGTAAGCCAGAAAACACTGGCCATATGGTTTGCTAAGCCAAAAAAGTAGAAATCATAAAAAAAAATGAGAAAGGAAGAAAGCAATCAATTACAGGTAAAATGAAGAAACATTCATGTAGGTGACCCTACATGAATACCACAGCATGGCAGTCCCTTTTACTTTTTCTCCTTGAAGTGGCAGATGTGAAGGGATGCTGCTTGCCCTGGGCTACCTTCTAGACTACCTTCTACAAAGACTACACTGTCTATTCATGACTCTTATGTGTCCTATGTCCATGTTATGAACCTTCTGTAGTTCATTAAAATGCCCCTCTACCTCACGAAATAGCACAATCTCATGCTCAAAATCCACATCTTTACTGATTTAGGTATCACAATCCCTGTCTCTACAGTCAACAATTGAGTGGGAAAAAAATTGCTTATTACAAGTTTGATAAATGTCACCTTTGAAAGGGGGAATCATCAACCCAAGAAAGCCTGGGATAAGGTTTAGGTCTGGGATAGTGTCCTAGCAAACCAATAATGAAAATTCCTTGATCTATGCAAAAGCTTATGTGGGCATAAGAAAATCAACTGATGGGTCAAGCCAAGCAATAGTTATGACAGCAGAAGTAAAAAAATAAGTCTGTGGCTTTTGAAGACATTTTTATAATTAAGTTATTCATTGTATCTTACATAAGGATTCACATAGTGAACTCCCATTAGAGTTTAAGGTGAGGCAACACATAAACACATTTATAGGAAAGCAGAGCTATGCATCCACTATCTCCCTTTCCATCTTGTCATCCAAGAAGCTCAAGCTATAACTAGTCTTAGCCTCCGCTGCTATAAATTAGTTTAATTTAAATTTCTACTATAATTGCCCTTTTATTCTCCATTATCTATTTTTGATATTTACCTCTTCATTTTCCCACCAGTCTATGGACAATGCATCTGAAGATTTTTTAAGAGCAACACAGTACCCTCTATACTAATAGATAAGTATTCTTGAATGTATGCAAGACCTATGAAATAAATATGAAAAATTCTTCAGAATAGCTAAGATTAATTAAAATTAATTCCTTTAAATTAATGTTATTATTTTTCAACCTACATTGAAAAACTTGACTCTTTCAACCTCCAAAAAAAACATAGAAGTTTGGCAAGTATGAACTTTGAAAACATGCTAAGCAAAAGAAGTCAAACACAGAAGGCCACATGTGGTATGATCCACTCTATAGTACATGTCCACAATAGTCAAACCCATAAAAACATAAAGCAAATTGGTGTTTCCCAGACACTGGGAAGAAAGAAGAATGAGGAATTGCTGCAGAATGGTGATGGGATTTATTTATGTGCGATGGGATAGTCTGAACTCAGATAATGGTGATGGCTTGAATGATATTGTAAAAGTATTAAGTTAATTGTATACTTTAAAAAGATTAAAATGACAAACTTTGTGTTATGCAAATTTTTCAATAAAAAATGGAAATAAACCAGACATGGTGGCACATGCTTATAATGCCAACTATTTGTAATACCAACTATTTGGAAGGCTGGGATAGGAGAAACACAACAAGTTCAGAGCCGGCTTGAGCAATTTATACTCCATCTCAAAAGAAGAAGAAGAAGAAAAGAAGAAGAAGAAGAAGAAGAAGAAGAAGAAGAAGAAGAAGAAGAAGAAGAAGAAGAAGAAGAAGAAGAAGAAAAAGAAAAAGAAAAAGAAAAAGAAAAAGAAAAAGAAAAAGAAAAAGAAAAAGAAAAGGAAAAGGAAAAAGACTGGAGATGTAGCTCAGCACTCTCAATTCCCAGTATGACCTCCCCCCAACCAAAAAAGAGTTTAAAAAAAAGAAAAAACACAGAAACACTGAGATCCTTTGCCTATGAAAATCTTTTTTAATTCAATTCCAGCCCCTCAGAATATTTGTCTGAAATCAAATGCATTCTGGAAGTTACAAACATCACCTCTTATAAATATGTAGAGATAGAAATGAAGAAGACTAAATCATTTGTACCTAGAAAAAGAAAGAGCTAGTAATCTTAATAAGGGAAGAAATCATCCAAGATCACTTTTTCCCAAACTGCTTCTAGCAATGCTAACCCTAAAGCCAACATGATAGATCTTGATTTTGATAATGGAAAAATGAAAATACTTTATGAAAAATAATTTGTAAGTAGCACAATAATATTAATTTTCTGAGTAATTATTAAAATACATTAAATAATTTATTTTTATATTAAATAATTATAGTGAACATTTAATAGCACCCAATGGCTATTTTGGTCTTTAATAAATTTTAGAGTTTATATGCTAATTTTTTTAACTGACTTGTAGGACTCTTATATTTACTCTTTTGCCATTTTATGTAGTATCCTTTTTTGTACCCTTCTGTATCCTACACTAACTGAATAGATTGATTTCAGCTCTGGATCTCTCACTGTAATTTCCAACTACTTTAATGAGCCGGACATTAGTCAATTGAAAAACTAACCAGGACAATCCTTCCACTCCCATTTGCCTTTTAGAAAAAGACTAATATGATGATGCACAATCTCAGGGATGAATGTGGAAAGTCTGTTCCCAGCAGTCAGGGCATGTGCCTTCTGTATAACAGCTGCCTCTTTCTGCTATAACTTCAAGCACAGTATTGTGCTAAGACAGCAAGTAATGTAATAAAAATGAGACAATTCTGTTTCCCCACTGTGAGCTGGGACATGCGAATAGGAAAAAAATAAAGAAAAAAAGTCTGAGTTTTCATCAGTGAAATGGAAAAACTGCCCAAAAACAGCTGGGGTAGAGAAATGGTCTGGAAGATGATCTTTCCATCTCTCCTTTGCTAAAGAGAAACCTCAATAAATTGTTTGGCTTGCCTTCTGATCTCTTAGCATCAGATTCTCTGAAATGAAGGCAAAGAGATGCTGACAGTTGTGCCCAGCCTGGAAACTGCCAAGCTGCAACACACCTAGGATCCCATCATGTGGCATCAAGCCAAAGGGAGATATCAGTGACACACTTAATAAGATCCAAAAACAACTCACAACTATCAGAGTATTTAAGGGGATGCAAGGACAGAACATTCAGAGAAACCAGGGATTCTTCTGTGTAATTCTTTGCTCCAAAACATGAGAATCACAGGATTCCCATGAATGTGCTAAGTGAATGGATCCAGTAAAAGGCTGTATCACTCTGCATGATATCAGATGAAATTCAGGCAAAAAAAAAAAAGACAACACTTCTTAGTAATCACAATGTCCTATTTAACATGTAGCTTTCAGTGACCTCATGCTAGCGATATGAATTAAGGAGAATGTTTTTAGTTGACAGAAGCTCATATTAAACTAGCTTAAACAAAAGAAGAGAATTTACTGGCTTATTTGATGAATATTAAATGCCCTGGAGTTCATTCTTGTCAAATTTAATTGTTTTATCTTTGGATAGAATTCTTGCCCTTGGAAGGTGCAGTTGACTAAACAAGAATATCTGAACCTTCCTCTATTTTCAATTGCCTTATTATAAATAAGGCAATTTATTCTATAAATAAAAGCTCATTTTATTTATAGAAACAAGATTTTCCCACACTGTTGCTCTGTTGACTATGCAAAAAAGGTCTCTGTCTAAAGAGAAGGCAAGAGGAACAATGGAAATGAAGACAAGAGAAATGATACAAGAAAACTGAAACAATCAGTAGAATGTGAAAATGAATATTTTGGTATGCTCCAATTTTCCTCTAAACATAACTACAGTTTAGGATTTTTATTAATCTAGGAGCCATTTTACACTAAATCTGTACTAAGTAACATATTAGCCACCACTTGTACTTCCTTCCACTTATATTAACTAAAATTACATAAAATTTAAAGATCAATTTACCAGTTTCACAGCCACCTGTCAGGAGCACAATAGACACGTGTTGCCAGTAACTACAGGAATAGGCATCATGGATACAGAACAGTTCCAACACTGCAGGAAGTTCTGTGGAACAGTACTGAACTATTTTAAAAAGAAAGAAAAATGCAGTATGGTATGGTGGGTAAGAAGCTGGAGTCCAGAATAAAAAAAGAAAAAAGAGAAATGAGGAGAAGAAAAGAGAATAGAAGAGAAGAGAAGAGGAGAGGAGAGGAGAGGAGAGGAGAGGAGAGGAGAGGAGAGGAGAAGAGAAGAGAAGAGAAGAGAAGAGAAGAGAAGAGAAGAGAAGAGAAGAGAAGAGAGGAGAAGAAGGGAGGGGAGGGAAGGGAAGTTGAAAGAGGGGAGGGGAGAACAGGGGAGGGGGAGGGAAACGAATTTAAGATTTTTAAATATTTAATTTGGCAAAGATGATATATACTATTTGTATATGAAGAAACAGAATTTTACATTACAGGAGGAAATTAAGTTTCTTATTGAAGAAGTATTATATCAACAGGATCTTAGAGACAAAATAGAAAGCTAACTGAGGCAAAAGTACATCAACATTTAAGAGATAAATCTTCCTATACCAGAAAGAAGTAAGAGAAAAGGTTAAAGGAGAAAGTGGGAAAATAGGATCTTGTGAGGTCTGGTGTCAGGTAGAGCAAAAGTCCAACCTCACCTTTCAGTATCAGGTATACAGCACTCAAAGTGTTTCCCATCTGCCTAGAAAATGTAACAGTAGTTGGTTTTCAGATGACTGAATAAAATTTATTGTAAGCTGGCTAAATGATCAAGTTGCTCTACCAGCTTAATTTCTTAGGTCAAATGCTAGGGCTTGCAAATTTTATTATGAATTTTATGCCAAGGAATGCATTCTTAAAATTTTCTCTTTTTTTATTTAAACAGAAAAAAAACAGGAAAAAGGTATAAATATTACAGAATTTCAAGAAAAGATAAACAGTAAGAAATCACTAGTTGATACATTACATATTGTTCTTTTAGAAATAGTTATTCAAGTCACAGAATTAAAGCACACAAAGTGGACACTCAAGCAGTGAGAGTGCAAACAGATCTGTTCAACAATCCAACAAGAACCTAGAAATATGGTCATCAATCCCACACACCTAAACATACATGCAGCTATATCTTTTATAGCACTTCCTATTTCCTCTTTTTTTACAATAGCAATTATACATTTTTAAAATTTTATTTAAAGAGAAGAAAACAAAACAGAAAAAAGGGTAGCAACAATACAGAATTCTAAAGGAAAGAAAGAGAAAGGAGAATGAGAAAAAGCCCCACTAAGAAATCAGTAATTTATAAATTACGTATTGTCATCCTGGATATAGTTGTTCAAGTTACAAAGTTAAAGGGTACATGGCAAATATTCAAACAGTCAGATTACAAACAGTTCTATGAAAAGATCCAACAAAGATTCAGCAATATGGTCATCTATTTTACACACTCAAACATACATGCAGTTATATCCCTTAGAGAAATTTCTTTTCCTCTCTTTTTTACAATAGCAATTACACATTTTGGTTTTATTACTCTTGTAGTTCTTATTTACTTTTTACACTAGAGACACAATATGATATTTATAAATATGATTCTTATTTATTTCACTAATGGGGATAGTCTCAAGTTGTCTCCATTTGCCTATGAAGGACTCAAGATCATCCTTTTTTATAGCTGAGTAATATTCCATTGTATAAAAATGCCACATCTTTTTCATCCACTCTGCAGTTGATGGACATCTTGGTTGTTTCCAGAATTTAGCTATCACAAATTGTGCAGCTATGAACATGGGTGCACATATATCACTGTGATATGAACTTTTCAGTTCTTCTGGGAAAATACCCAGGAGAGGGATAGCTGGATTGAATGGAACTTCCAATCCTAGTCTTCTGAGAATTCTCCATATGGATTTCCATAATGGTTGCACCAGTCTACATTCCCACCAACAGTGGAGCAGTGTTCCTTTTTCCCCTCAGCCTTGCCAACATTTGTTATCAGTTGATTTCTTGATGGCAGCTATTCTTTCCCGAGTAAGGTGGAATCTCAATGCTGGTTTAATTTGCATTTCTTGAATGACCAGTGGTGGTGAACATTTCTTCATGTATTTATTTGCCATTTGTATATCTTTCTCTGAGAACTGTGTGTTCATCTCAGATGCCCATTTTTGGAGAAGGTCTTTGAATTTGGGGGTTTGATGTTTTTCAATTCTTTATATATTCTGGACACAAGTCCTTTGTCTGAGGGGTTGCTGATTAAAATTTTTTCCCACTCTGTTGGTTTTCTTTTCACTCTGTTGGTGATTTCCTTTGAAGTGCAGAAAATTTTCAATAATGTGAGATCCCATTTGTTGATTCTTTGAAGTGTTTCCCATGCAGTTTGCCTTTGGTTCATGAGTTCTCTGCCTACCCCTATGTCTCCTACCTTGTCTTCCAGGAGATTTCATGTTTCTCTTTTAATATTGAGGTCTTTGATCCATTTAGACTTTAGTTTTGTGCATGGTGATATGCATGGATCTAGTTTCAGTTTTCGGCATGTAGAGAGCCAATTTTTCCAACACCATTTATTAAAGAGACATCCTTCTTCCAGTGGACATATTTAGCCCCTTTGTCAAATATCAGGTGGCTGAGTGTCTTTGTAGTTGTGCTTGCATCTTCTAATCTGTTCCATTGATCCTCAGGTCTATTTCTTTGCCAGTACCAAGCTAATTTTATCACTGTGGCTTTATAGTACTGTTTCAAGTCAGGAATTGAGATGCTTCCTGCCTTGCTTTTGTTGCCTAGAATTGCTTTTGCTATTCTAGGTTTCTCCTGTTTCCAAATGAATTTTAGGAGTGTTTTCCCTAGATCTGTGAAGTATGTCAATGGTATTTTGATTGGGATTGCATTAAATTTGTATAGCAGTTTTGGGAGTATGGCCATTTTCATAATGTTAGTTCTTCCTAACCAAGAGCAAGGCATGTCCTTCCATTTTCTAATATCCTCTTCAATCGCTTTTTTCAGCGTAGTATAATTTTCAGCCTATAGGTCTTTTACATTTTTAGTTAGGTTGATTCCTAAGTATTTCATTTTTTTACATGTTATTGTAAAGGGCGATATTTTCATAATTTCTCTCTCAGTGAGTTTTTTGTTTGTGTACAGGAATGCTATTGATTTTTGAGCATTGACTTTGTATCCAGCTACACTGATGAACTTGTTTAAAATTTTCTTAGATAAACAATCATACACAAATGTCACCATTTGAGGAGGCAGAGTCCACAAGCACAAATAGCCACAACTTTAAAAGGAGATTGTTAAAATATTTTTAAACCCTAGATTTAGCATGAAGTATATCACAAGACTTCACTATGTGTACATAATCTGAAATTTTTTAATATATGAACCCATTTGTGATTTGAGACAAAATTTATCTTTTCTCTAACCTTCCAGATAGATTAGTACATTGATCGTGGTACAAGAAAGCCTTATGATTGTTGCCATACCCACTAAAACTGAGGAAGAAGGTTGATATTTTCTCTTTTTGTGTTACTATGGAGTGACCAATAAAGGGAAATATGGAATTCTTAACTTTAAAAAGTTAAAGACATGTTTTCAGTATCCTTCACATGTGATTGTAAGTGTAAAATTTTAATACATTCATTACTTCTACAGTAATATACATTCATTGGAGACAAGCAGAAAATATAGGGAGAAAGTAGAATAAATATACTAGTATACTTGGACAACCTAAATACAAGGTTTGTTGGTATTTTGGTAAAGTATTTCTTTTAATATTTTTATTATTTGTAACTTACATAAATGTCTTTTTTATCCTATACTTAGCTATATGATTATTTTTTCAAAACTGTCAATATAAAAATTTTCTAGATATAATTTTATGATACATAATTTTTTTATTTTTATTTATTTTGGGGGGTACCAGGAATTAAACTCAAGGCATCACACTTGCCAGGCAGGCTCTGAGCCACTGAGTTAAATCCCTGGTCCTATGCTACATAATTTTAATTGTCTCTTTACTTTAAACTTTCAGATCTTCATAAATATAATGGCAAAAATAACTTAGACAAAATTTTATACAAAGTATTGAGGGTTAGTGAATATGCATTCAAACACTCATACTAAGTTTCCTAGCTTAACAACCTTATTATAGGAAACTAAATTGGATAAAATTAGTACACAGTCAGAGAGGCATAGGGCCCTCAAGGAAGTTAGCAGAAAAAAAAAAAAAAGACATCAGGATTGTGGCTGGAGTTACATCTGAAGAAGACAAAAAGCCTCAAGATAAAGATGCAACAATGAGACCTACATGACTCTCTTGAAGAATAAGCAGTAACATGAATTATACTATAATTAGTGCCACTTGGTCTGGTCAAGCTCAGGCAGACATCAGTTATCCAAAGGGGTAACCAGAACCTTTGGAACCATCCCTTCCCAAAATGCCTCTGTTCTTTCCATGTACCCTTGCCATGTACCTGCTTCCCTATTGGACCAATATTAGACACATGGCAATACCTGTAATCCCATAAGTGATGATAGTTGGGCCCATGTTGTGACTTTGCTGTATAAACTATCCCTGACAAAGGGCCTCAGTGGCAACCCACTTCTGGGATCCGTCCTATCTCTCAGGAGCTATTTTTGGTCCCCAGTAAACTTTTCCTACTCTTAACCTCCTTTGTCCTTTAGAATTCATTCTTCACTTTTAGGGCACATGAACTCAGCACATCTGACATCTAGCAGGTTGGGAATTACCTTTCCTCCTGTACCAGCCTGACTCTACTACTATTCACTGTCTGTGAAATCTTAGAAAACTGCTAAAACTTTTTGTATCTCAGTTTTCTCTTGGCATAAAATAGTAGCCCTGTCTCATCACAATTAATCATATCTCCCTAAGACAGAGTCCTAGAATTGAAATTACTTAATCAAAGCTATTAAAAGTCTCCTGTCTCTTGAGAAATCTTGCCAAATTTGCTCTTCCAAAGGTTTATGTCAATGGTAAATGCCATCTGTCATTTTTAAGCCTGTTCATTCTCAGTCACCCACATATTTCTAATTGATTTCTAATCTTTGGCAAGTAATCACGCAAGTAACAGCTTTTTTCATCCAAAATAGAAAATAGAGTAACATTCTTTTAAAAAGAGTAAAGTCAAATTTAGCATCTTGCTCTAAGACACCTCGAAGGAAATAATGTGAGCGCCTATGTTTATAAATATTTAGCACACCTTTCTCAGAGGTCTTTCTTTGTAATGACATTCTCAATGGGATAAACAATGTTCTACCAGCAAATGGAATATTTCTGCTTATAAGTAAAAGTAATGGTATTTGGGGGATTTTGAATGGAAATGATAAACATCAAATGATAAGAGTTTCATCTTTCTCCTGTGTTGCAGCTAAATAAAGCTTTACAGTAGATCCCAGTTGAGGGAATCCACTAGCAAGTCTTGACTACCCAGAATTTCTATCACATTTCCCAAGGTTAAACGCTTTGCCTTGAGGCAGCTGCTCAAAATGATAAAGGGGACACTGTAGGACAGTGGTGCTCTTTGTAATGTTAATAACCCTCAATTCTGATATCTGATACAACTCTGGGGAAATCTGCCAGTTCCAGACTTTAAAAATCTAACTCAGTTAAGTGCACATTATTGCAAAAACTATATTCTTTAATTCAGCTGAAACAAGAAGATAATTTGACTTCCACATATTTAGATATGTTCATTATTTACCTTACTGAGTTGAATTTCCACGGGATAACATGTTGTGATACAAAATTAATGTGACTTTCTGCTATGAAAGCAGATAGTATTTTCTTTCAAAATTCACATATATTTATATGCTTATAGGGTTTATTTTTATGGTATAAACTAACCTGGGTAGTAATCTTTTATCATATTTGATATTTATTTATTTATTTATTTAAGATTTATACCCCATCTGGCTTCAGAAGGGCATAAGAAATTTTGCAGATGAATATGCAAATAAATTGTGGCATAAAGATATGGTAAATTTAATCAAAAATAGCAAAGGAAATAGGACACTCAGAATCAAACTTAATGTATATACTGCTTTGGGTAAATAAGCAAGTCTTCTACATTTTCCGATTGCTAATTTAAAAAGAAAATAAGCAAATACTTTGAGTTATCATATAAATATTCCAGCCTCCCTCTTATTTTTAATAAGAAGCAGCGTATAAACCCATCTAATCAAGAAAAACTGTGATTAAAGTGTGTGAGATCTAATACAGGGCCTCACACATAGAGGTCAAGAGGAATGCAGGAAAGGAAAATGAGAAAGATAATGAAATAGAAAGTTTCAAAAGAGAAGAAAAAGAAATGCCTTTTGTGGAGATGGTATGCACTGTGATTGCCTCCAGAAGGTGATAATCAATAATGTAGAGTTATCTTTGTCATGGAACAAAGTTTGGCAAATGGTAATTGTTTAGTAAACATCAAAAGGAAATGAAAAAGTACTTTCCCTTGTTACTTTCTTTAATTAACACATTGAGTGACTTGGACTTCCCTGAAGACAGTGCATTAACATGTAATGTACTAAACCACTATCAGACAGGAAATACTTTCACATTATTCAATTCACTATCACATTAACTCTCCATAAAGGCTGAGGACAAAACACACTATAATTTTCATGCTCATCACCTAACTTTAAGGATAGAGTTTGGAAAGTATCAGAGCAATTGATGAAACAATTATAACCTCTGCCATGGTGACTTTCTCAAATATCCACTACCTTACAAATAAGTAATTATTTTCCTTGATACTGCTATAGACAGCTCAGTTAGAAAAAAATAAATATACAGTCAGAGATGGGTGGGCCCTCAAGGAAGTCAGCATAAAACAATAAGGACATCAGGATTGTAGTATCGGACACATAGGTGGATGACTAGAACATCTAGATGCATGCTTCTTCCTTTCCCAAAAATGCCTTTGTTCTTTCCGTATAACCTTACTATGTGACTTTCTTACTACTGGATTAATATTAGTTAAGTGACTATACTCATAATTCTATAGGTTGATTATGATTTAACCCACATTGTACCCAGGTTGCAATTTTGCTGCATAAATTACTCCTGACAAAAGGCCTCAGCAGTCATCCACTTGGAACCTCCAATGGAAATCCAAGAAATATTCTGCTTCTCCCAACTTTCAATACAACTCTAACTTCCTCCTTTGGCTCACAATTTAATTTCTTGATGTTGTGAGACCACAAATGTGGCATATCTAACAAGTCTGTATCAACAAGACAATACCACATGCAAGACTCACTCACTGACTTACTGATTCACAGAATGTATCTTGGCAGTCTGTAATATGCTGTCATGACTGTCATCTAATTATCACTTCACCACTTATGTATATGACAATGTTTTAACTTTCATTTTCGAACTACAGTCATCACAGTGACTTCAGTAATTTAAAAAATGAAATCAAAACATTCAAGCATTAATCATTATTGAAGCAGATAAAAAGATGTTAAAACCTGTGCTCTTGCAAGAGCAAAGTTATAAGCCACTTTAAAAAAATAACTCAGAGCTGGTAGAAAATGTGAAGTTAATCCAGTTACATTTACCCTTTCTCCAGAAGTTACTGGAAATGGAAGGTGATTTACTGAATGTTATGTAGCAATAAAACTAGGGTTATTATAAGTCAGGTGTTAGATCTGTTCATCATCCTAACTTTTGGGTTCCCCAACACTAGAATTCTTTGGGAACTAAAATAACAAACCCTACTATTGAACCCCAAAGTCTTTAGCTAGATCAAACTCCTCACTTGAAGTATGGCTTTAAACAGAAAATCTTTACAATGCTGGAGATGAAACCCAGGGCTTCACATGTTAGACAAGTCCTCTGCCATTAAGCTACAACTTCAGCACCTGCTGTATGTGTCTTTAGCAAAAACTTGAAGACAAAAAATTATAACTGAGTTACTCTACCATGATATCCTATACTAAAAATGGGAATAATAATATTACCAGCTACCTCTCATAAGGTTTGCTATCCCTACCATCATGAGCTAAGCTGTGCAAACACTTGGTTCACAATACACTCTATAAACTTGAAAGTTTTCCATCATCATCATCATCATCATCATTTTTACTATTATTAAATCCCTATCTTATCCCTCAACCTCATTGTGTATTGCCCCAAAATGTTGTTAGCCTTAAAATGTGGCATCATTTTTACTATTGTGAGGTAAAATTTGGAGACATGTCATGGATCTTTCAGATTTGGGTAAAATTACGTATGTCATAATGAAGAAATCATTCTTATTAGAATATTGACAGAAAACTTAGGAGATACTGGTTTTTGCTGGTACACAATTGATGTTCAGTAAATCATTAGGTAAGCATGGTAATCTTTGACTTCTGCAAGGTGATGTAGTCTCAATCAAGTGAGTTCACAACTAGAATCATATGGCATTTAGAAATTAAGACAATCGGAGGAGAGTTCAATAAACAGACTATTTTAAAACTTGAGAACAGGGTATAGAACTCATTGAAAAGACTACAGTTCCTGAAGTTCCATTTCCATTCCTAGTTAGATGGAGTAAGAAGAGAGGGTGGGATCAAACCTGAGGGGCTGTGTGCTAAGGATCATCCTGTGGCTGCCGAGAGCTTCAGAAAAGGAGAGAGCAAGGCTGAAATGAGGTGCCTAATTGCCTCACGCTCACTCTCTTCCCACCTTTGTCCCATGAATACAGTCTACAAGTCAGCTTCACATGGTACGAAACTAGGTAAAAGAGGTTAAAAGTGTATCTGTCAAGGTAAGCAGAAGACATTCTACCTGGGGACCATTTAAATTGCTTAACCTCTGTATATGTACTAGAAACATGTGGGCATATATGTGTTCACTAGAAAATCATGTGTATAGCTTTCTTCTGTTACATTAGCCATTCTGTATCACAGATTTTCTTTTAGCTCAACAGCCAAAGATCAGCTTATGTTTTCATCTTTGAGGGTAAGGTTGTATCTCAGTCTCCACCGCCCTTCAATATGTGCTTAGTTCAAAGTAGTGACCTTTCGGATGCTTATTAAAATGAATTCAGTTAATAGTTTATGCAGGCTACTTTTTCATTAAACAATGAGTTTCATTTATATATGACCTTATATCTGGAAGAGAATTTTACAAGAAAATTTAAAGGATAAAGTCAGGATCCCAGCACTAATGAGCCATAGTACTGGATAAGAACCCAGTTTCTGATCTGTGCCTTTTCTAGTAGGACATTCTTTACATGAAAACTCATACGAACTTACCAATTATGTCCATACAGTATGCTGGATGGTTCCTCAACATGGAACTGGGCTAATTTCTGTTATCTGATACTAGCTCAAATCCAGGAACATTGTAGGTGCTTCCTACAGGCTTGTTGTGGAAGAAATGGTTAACAAAAAGACAGAGGACAAGGAAGAAAAAGTTGTCCTGAAAAAACACTATATTAATTCTTCCTACTCACCAGTTTTTACCTCACATATGAATTTCTATGGGTACCTTTGGGTGCATGTGTAGGAGTGCACTTTGATAAGTACACCGCACCAGCAGTTACACGCTTTATCAATTTGAATCCTTAGGGATTTTCTCAATCAGCTGATTTCAGGGCCACATAAAAATGAAAGGAAACAGTAAGTAGAAATTTCTGTAAAGAAACCAGTCATTTTTATGTTCTTTTTCACAAGATTAAAATATGATTTTTTATTCAAAAAAGTATTTCATGTACTGAGCTCATTCTGGGCTGATCTCCCAATCTATAGGTGGAATGACCAAATCTGGCTTTTCTCTCAATGAAAAATTATTAATGGAAGAGTTTTAGAAATCATTTCCTTGTGAAATATAAATCTGTCTCTTGAATAAAAGCATTCTGACAGGCAGCCTAGGAAGTACTAATACAAGGTAACAATCTATCTGTATTACTGAACTTTATTTGACTGTAAGAAAAATGGTATAAAATTCTATTATGGCACATCAGAAAGTCCTGCCTCTACCCCAGGCCTCTGTGTTTCTTTTACAGAAATCCTCATCAATCATTTAAAATCATTGACCATATCTTACACCTTCCTTACAGCCATGCTTAGATGGAAGCTGTGTTATACTCTAAATGGCTTTGCTTTTCAGATGTAAAACACAATTTATGTTTACTATTTTTCTTCAAACACCCACACTTTCCTTCTGCAAGATAAACCTTATAACTGCTTTAAATCATCCTCTTTCTTCATGTGATTATGGAGAGAATGGCAGATTTACAGGCCTAAAACCATCTGTGCCAAGAAAATAAGATGGTTTTTTTTCTTAATAGAAGAGAAGACATTGTTTTATTGTCATTTTTATAATCTTACATATCTGCACAAAGGATCCTTCCATGCATGATCTGTACATATTCACTTTGCACAATGAGAATTTTCTCTATTTCCCTACCTCCCTCTATGAGATTAATGAAAAAGACCCGCCTTTATGCCAAACCAGGGTTTCTCAGGCTAGGCGCTAATGACATTTGGTAATTGGCAATTTGATTGTTCTCTGTGGTGAAGGGATGCCCTGTGCTTCTGAAGATGTTTAGTACCCCTCATTTTTACATGCTAGATGCCAGAGCACAGCCAACCTCTAGGTTGTAACAATCAAAAAGGTCAAATTATATGTTGTGAAATGTGCTCTGGAGGCAAATTATACCCAGGCTGAAGACACCTGTGAAAATATTCCATACCTACCTAGCAAATTGTGTAAACAAAATTAAAGTCAAGGTAAATCCACTTAACCAACAGAATTTACTTAATCCATCCATTCATTCATTCACCAGCACATTCTATCTTAGAGTCATTTTTCCTAGCATTCAGGGGTTCAGCCATAGATCTTGCCATCAGTAGATAACATTTTGATGGAAAGTTGACTTTAGAGTTTTTTGAATGGTATAATTATTCACTAAGTCCTTGAAAAGAATTGGTCAGTAATTCCAGGAAAATAAAAATCAAATAAACCTAAAACCCTGACTTATGAACCCATGAAGTCTGGGAAATATATTCACAGCACTTAGAGTCACCAAAATTTTACTTTATGTATTGAAGTCAGAAACAGACAGGATTCAGCAATGAGTTTTAGGGTGCTGATGCCTCATAAGATACCTAATGTTTTGAATGCTCAACCTCTCTTTAAAAATACATTTTAGTAAACAAAGATTTGAACACATTTCTTGAGACACTTGGAGATAAAAATATAGATTACAGATAAAGCCTGAATTATAGATACTACAGTTGAATTTGCTGGATACTTGTCTGTAATTTTAAGTATTTCTACAGTGAGTATGCATTTCTTTTATAAGTAAAAAAACAGTAGGCTTTTTAAAATGAAGTTAATTAAAAACTCTGGTTCCCATATATTTGGAAATAAGCCTGGTTCAGTGAACACCTTACAGTAACTTTCAGCCTCCAGGGGATTATTTATAGGCACTGAGTACCCCTAGGAAGCAAAGAAATAAAGTTGACATGGCAGCATTTCCCAAATTGCTTCTGAACATACAAAACAACATCACATCTTTGAAGACCAAGCCTGCAGTCTCTGCCCAGGGAAAAGCAGTCCATGAAACAAAGCTGTCTCTGCAGTCTTCCTCACTTCTCCTCCAAGTGATTGCTGCTGCATCAGCTGAAGCCCCTAATACCCACCTGCTCAGACCTCTGAAAGGTCATATTTGCATTGGCTAGAAGGACAGTCCAGGTGGTGCTGCCCAAGGATACTGACTGGTTTTGTTCTCTTCCTTAATTATAGATTCTTCCCCTGATAGCACTCCTTCCTGGTCATCTCCTGCTGTGTGCTGCTTGGGCTAGAACTAGAAGAGGAAGAAATACATAGCAGGGGATCAGGCTACATTATTTGTGAAAAAGGCAACTTGTAGATCCATCCATAGATCCATCCAAGATTTGCTTAGGATACAACTTTAAAGAAAAAAAATTTGCTTGGAGGAAAATTATTTCCTGAAGACACTAAAAAGATATTTTGAGGTACTGTATTGTCAGAAGCACCAGCTTGAGGGATGTGTTGTCCTGGGTTCCAATTCCAGCTCTGTCAGCTATGAGCTTTGGAACTACAGGTTAACTCTGTTAGGTTTTAGGAGTCTACCTTCCCTGTCTCGAAAATGGGCTTAATTAACCCTATGATAATATGCAAATTAAATAATTACTACAGTGATACCTCAGTTGTTGAATGGCTCCAAGCTTGAACTTTCCACTATTTGAACAGAACTACACAACAAAGTTAAAAAAAAAAAAACCTGCTCTGTGTTCATAACTTTTCTCCATAATCAAACTGAAAATCCAATTTGAAAAACCTGTACTGTCAAGAGTGAGTCACACCTCACATCTCACAGTGGACCCAAAGAGGTAACACTTCGATCTTTGGACTGCTCTCACTCAGACAACACACAGTGCATGCATTAGCACATTAAAAGATTTGTTATTGTGCTTTTCCTCTTTTTGCCCTTTATTTGCATAAAATATCATAACCGTGATTTTAGAAAAACAGTTAGTGATACCAACAGGTAAAGAGCTAAGAGGAAAACTGAGAACCACAATAAAGAAAGATATCATTGGAAAATTTGTTAAATTCCTAGAAAAATGAATTCATAAGTGTAATTTTGGACCCTTGGCACCAGTTATTTGGTATTTTATTATTTCTTACAGGAAAAATGCATTCGTTTCTCAGACTTTTCTGTGTTTGCACACATATTTCAAATAAACTGAGTTCAACAACTGTCATAGTTTTCTCATTGCTAGGGCGAAACACCTGATACCCAAGGTTAAAGGAAGAAAGGATTATTTTGTCAGTTTGTAGAGATTTCAGTCCTTAATTGGCTGATGCCATGGCAGGGTGACATGGGAGAGGTGTATCATACAAGAGAAGGCAGCAGCAAGCCTTCCTTCTGCCCCTGATACAGCATCTAGGCTACCAACCCTCTGAGTGGGTAGCACTCACATCCAGAATGGGGCACTCTTAATCCCAGCATCATACCATTAATCTCAGCATCATACACCCCAGATCCAGCCACCTCTACAAAACACATCACTGCATGAGGCTTTAGAGACATATAAGCCATAACAATAACCAATCTATCATTGTATATCTCAGATTGTTGGTACTTTCCCATTTATTCATTAATTCATTCAAACAAATTGTTGGTGCCAATATGTGCCAGAAACTTTGTTACATGTTAAATACAATATGTTCAACTAAAGTAGAAGAAACAGCCCTTTCCTTTGGGGAATATCCAATCTAATTAGAAATCTTTATACTTAGCAACATGCACATAAATAAGTGTATAATTGTAACAATGATACGTACCACAAAGCAGAAGTTCCTAGAGGCAAACTGAGGATTGGAAAGCCTAGACAAAGATCACGAATGGAATCTGGAGGATGGAAAATTAATCAGAAGATGAAGAAAAGGAAAGCATTCTGCTTGGACTCAGCAATAGGGCAAATCGCTATCCCTTGTAATTTCTACTGTAACAGCCTAAGTCTGTAGCACCCCCATGTCCAGGTTTTCATGGGTTCCCTGAGGTCACAGAGGTACTAACACAGATGAACATGGAAGTCTCAAATATTAATCCCCTTTGAATACTCAGTATTTAGCATAGTCCCTAGAGCATAAATGTCAATGAAAGATAGTCTGAATGAAAAAATGCAATCTCTATTTTGTGAATGCCACTCATAGCAATACAGTCTTCAGCAAATCAATTGGTATAAGCATTGGTCATGGCGAACTTGGCCAAGAGCCTTGGTTACCTGTGTTAAGGATATAGCAAAAGCATAAAATAAAACACAGACAAATTCAGTAATACAAGATGAGTGACTGGGAAGTTGATGTCTCCAGATGGACCAAGAGAGTGACCATCCTTCCAAGAAAGTCACTATTTATTGGGCATATATAGGGATAGGTGGGGCTAGTAAAAGGTTCAAATTTGGCAGAAAACTCTGAGTCCTATGAAGCAATGGGCAAGTATGATGCTGGGATGACTGAAGAGGATAGAGGTGATCTTATGTTAAGAAGGATCTTGCCTTGGAGTGTTTTTTCTAAAACACTTTCCATTTTTCTATTTTCTATCTTTCCATTTAACTTGTGGTCTTAGTTTTAGTCTTAGTGGCTATGAAAGAATGTTTATTTCTAAAAAGTCAACAGGAAATCTCAAATGAGTGGTACTGGGAACCCCAAGCCTTCAGTTTATCTCTTTAGAAACTATGCAAAATTAGCCATTGTGAATTTGTGGTCCCCAAAAATTGGTGCCCTTATATGTAGGCTATTAATGTTTGTAATAGTGATATGTCCAGGTTATTTGGGGGATCATACAAAATAATTTTCATGAAAGAATTTGTCTTATAAGGAACTATGCATGTCAGGCATGGTGGTACACACCTGTAATCTCAGCGTTCAGGAGGATGAGGCAGGAGTGTTAGCAATCAGCCTGGGCTACACAAAGAGTTCAAAGCCAGTCTGGACTACATAGCAGCACCCTGTCTTTCACACACACACACACACACACACACACAAATGTGCAAACATTAGTTAAGTCTCCTGCAACCCATCTGAAATATTGCTAGAAGTCAAATCCTCCAAACATAGGAGGCAAACATCTTAATTTAAAACATCCAACAAACTACCTGGACCAAAGTAGATGCTCAATAAATATCTATAAATCTTGACATTGATACTGATTATGCATAAATTTTTCAAAGATGCTACAATTGTAATGTGTATATTCATCACTTTGACTTAGGATCCATGATGTTTCTGTCCAAGGCATTAAAATACAAGATGTCATCAACAATATCAAAGCAAATATGATTCCAGAGTCTCACTAGTTGTACTCCCTGCACTCTCCACCATCTCTGCACTGTTAACTGGCCTGAAAAATTTCTGAAATATTCCTAAGCAGAGGTGGTATTTCCAGCAATCAGACCCATCCCTTATCTTAAACAATTTGCTTCTGACAAAATAGGAGTGGGGCACAGGAAGGAGTGTGATGTTTATCTTATAATTTATGGAAATACTGCATTGGTCCATTTTCTTTTGCTAATATCACTATACCACAGGCAGAGTAACTTAGATAGAAGGGAGGATTGTTTTAGCTTATGGTTCTTATCTAAGATCAATGGGCCGCATCTGGTGATGGCCTCACTGGGAGAGACCCAGAAAGGCAAGAGGCATAATATCATCAGAAATGAGAAAAATACATGTGTGTCTCTCTGGTCTCTTTGTATGTCTGTCTTTCTGTCTGTCTCTCTCTCTTTCTCTCAGTGTGTGTATGTGTATCTCTGCATCTCTCTTGTCTCTCTGTATGTCTGTCTATCTCTTTTTCAACCATGGGAACTGTACCCCGATGGCCTTATTTAGATGAAATCATTTCTCAAAAGTTCTACCTCCAAACACCATAGTTGAATTCAGTGTCTACCCTTCCTTTTAATATCGCTTTCCACAACAGTAATTAAACTCCAATATGAAATTCAGAAAGGATGAACCATACCAAATACTAATATGGACACTTCAGTGTTTCAAAAGCAATAAAGCACAGTAAACGTGGGAGAGGCAATCTGTTCATATGCTGTCAAGTGCTTATAAATTTTGTAGGATTGCTAAGATTGTAAGGCCCTAACCTGTATTACTCTGAACCATTTTTCAGGAATGTGCTTGTAGAAAGTAATTTTAAAGCATTAGTTAGTGTCACTCCTTCATTTTATCCCACTCCTAAAAAAGAGAAGGCTGGCCTTTATCTGCTCCAAAAGTGGTAAATCCCAGAACCCAGAGTTCCTCTTCTATAATACTCCCTCCTCTATATGAAATTACCCATCATACATTTTGAGCTAATACCTTTAGACTTGGCACAGTACAGAGGGAAACAACATGAAGAAATGTGAAGTTCTGGTTACTGTTTTTGCTGTAATAATTTCCTGTGTCTTCAACCAGAGGCTTCATAGCTTCAGTCAATGTCCATGACACTAAGGGTTACTAACTTGTTAGCTTTCAAGTAAGACAGAAATCTTTCACCATTTGAGATATTTGATAATATTTTGCCATTAGAATATGGTATATTTAGGTCTATCTTTCCATTTAACTTTCAGAGCCTTAGTCTTGTCTTTTGCAGTCCAACCTAAGTACTAAGCTAGATTTGTATTCATTCAGTTGTAACCAAATATATCTGACTACAAAATCATATTAACAAAAAACAATACCAAATACACACAAAAAGAATCAGAAGCTTACTGGAAAGGTTGAGGAAAGTAAATCAAGTCCTAGGGAAGTCATAAATAGACCAGTTCTGGAATCTAATAGAGGGGAAGTCATTGACCATCTCTATATTGAAAGAGGCAACTCCAATTACCTGTCTATATGCTCAAGATTCAAATTTCTAGGAGAGGAATGTTGGTTAGATGACCTTGAGTATTTTATTTTATTTTATTTTATTTTATTTTATTTTATTTTATTTTGGTCAAGGTGACATGATAAGGATAGAAAAAAGAGCAAGCATATTACTATATACTTGGAATGGTTGGAATATTAAATGCCTAAAGAAAAATAAAAAACACAGATATTTGTCATATATGATTCCTAATATATGATTCCATATATAAACACTTTGCATGAATTAAACATTACTAGTTTCTTCTTTAATTTTTCATTGTTGCCATATTTTTTTGTTTGTTTACCTGTTTTGTTTTTTTGGTTTTTTGAAGCAGAATTGCACTCTAGTTTAGGCTGGATTTGAACCCTCTCTACACTCTGGCTGGCCTGGGACTCACAGCAAGCCTCCTGCCTCAACCTCCCAAGTGCTGGCATTACAGGCATGTGGCTCTATTCCTGGTTCCTTAAATGTTGTTGTAATTATTAAAATAATGAAAATCTCATCACAAAGTTGTTGCTGATAATGTAGGCTCATTAATAAATGTTTTCCACTGTTGGAAAATATAAGGAGCATATCATAGATTCCAGTTTAAGAAATATTGGAATTTTTTTCAGTATATGGGAGTGACCACATTTATTTGGAAAATTATAATAAAATGACTGATCATAACTATATAAACTGTAGAATATATACATTTATTTTATTTTTTAGGAAAGACAAACCACATTGAGGGGTAAAGTGGGCTATTAGATATTAAGTTATATCTATTTTTTATTTAAAAAACAAAAAAGAATACAAATGATATAGAATTTCAAAAAAATTAGAAAATTAACATTAGTTAATATATTGCATATTGTTATCTTAAAAGTATTTATTCAGGTCACAATATTTAGGGATTAAAAAATAAACAATCAAACAATGAAAACACAAACTGTTCTTTCTGATGAACTTACAGAGATTAGTAGTATAGTTATCTATCTTGAATATATATACATACACATATATACATATGTATACTTATATACATAAAATATTTTTTCTTCTTTCTTTTCTCTTTTCCCCTATCCCCGTGTTCTTTCATTTTCAGCACATTCTTTACCTTTTGTTTTCACAATATCGTAGATTTTGGATCTTATTACTTTCAGTTTTTTGTTTTTTTGGGTTTTTTTTACACTAGGAGACAATATGAAATTCATACATGCAAGTTTAACATATTTCACTTTGAGTATAGCCTCAATTTACATCAATTTATCCATAAAAGCCTCGTTTATCCTTCTTTATAGCTGAGTAATACTTCATTGCACAAAAATACACCTTTTTTATCCACTCTGCAATTGATGGGTATTTGAGTTATTTCTGAGATTTAAGTATTACAAATTGTGCTTCTATAAACATGGTACACATACATTGCTGTGGCATGATGTTTTCAATCCTTCTAGGAAAATACCCAGAAGGGGAATGGTGGATTGAATGGGAAAACTAACTATAGTTTTTTGAGAAATCTCCACATTGATTTCCACAATAGTTGTACCAGTCTACACTCCCACCAACAATGGAAAAGGGTTTCTTTTCCCCCAACCACTCCAACACTTGTTATTGGTTGATTTCTTGATGATAGCCATAGGAAATTCAGTATTGCTTCAATTTGCATTTCTCTAATGACCAGTGATGCTGAACATTTCTTCATATATTTACTTGCCACTTGTATTTCTTCATCTGAGAAATGCATGTTCATCTCAAATGCCCATTTGTGGAATGGGTCTTTGAATTTGGGGTACCTGACTTTTTCAATTTTTATATGTTCTAGATATGTTTTTTTTTCTAAAAGACAGTTGGATATTTTTTCCATTCTGCAAGTTTTCTTTTCATTCTATTGATGATTCCTTTTGATGCGCAAATCTTTTTAACAAGATGAGATCCCAGTTGTTGATTCTTTGGTGTATTTCCCATGTGGTTTGCATTTTGTTCATGAACTCTTTGCCTACCCCAATGTCGTCAAGATTTCTACCTACCTTGTATTCCAGTAGATTTAGTATTTCTGTTTTAGTATTCAGAGCTTTGACTCATTTTTACTTTAGTGCATGGTGATAGACACAGGTCTAGTATTAGTCTACAGCATGTGCAAAGTCAATTTTTCCAGCATCGTTAATAAAAAGGCTTTCTTCCAGGAAATGGTTTGATCTCTTTCTCAAAGATAATGTCTCTGAGTGTTTTTGTATTTGTGGCTGCATCTTCTAATCTATTCCACTGATTCTATCATTTTATCAGTACCATGCTGATTTTATCACAGTAGCTTATAGTAAATTTCAAGTCAGGGATTGTGATGCCTCCTGCCTTGCCTTTGTTGCCTTGGATTACCTTTACTATTCTAGGTCTCTTCTGGTTCCAGATGAATTTTAGGAATGATTTCTCTGGATCTGTGAGGTACACTAATGGTATTTTGATCAAGATACATTAAATCTGTACATTTTGAGAACACAGTCATTTTCAAAATGTTGGTTACTCCTATCCAAGAGCAAGGGATGTCTTCCATTTTCTAATACCCTCTTCAATCTCCTTTTTTTTTTTAGAGTACTATAGTTTTCAATGTATAGATCTTTTACATCTTTTTTTAGAATGATTTCTTCATATTTTTAGGATGACATTGTGAAAGATGTTATTTCTATAATTTCTCTCTCTCTGACTTTGTCATTTGTGCACTGTTATGCTATTGATTTTTGAGTGTTAACTTTGTATCTAGTTAAGCTGCAGAATTTGCTGATTAACTAGTAGCCTTTTGATGGAGTTTTTTTAGTCTTCTATGTAGAGTATCATGTCATCTGCAAATAATAATTTAACTTCTTTCTTTCTTATCCTTACTCTTTATTTCTCTCTTTTATCTAATTACTCTGGCTAATGTTTCCAGAACTAAATTGAATAGGAGTGATCATAGCAGACACTTTTGTCTTGTTTCTGATTTGAGAGTGAAAGCTTTCAGTTTTTGTCCATGTAATATGGATATTAGCTGTTCATTTGTCAAAATGGCTTTTATTTGATTTTCTGCAAGTTTTTTGTCATGAACAAGTGTTTTACTTTATAAAAAGCTTTTTCTTCATCTATTGAGATGATCATGTGATTTTCATCTTTGGCTCTGTTGAAGTGGTGTTTTACACTTATTAATTTGCATATGTTCAATCATCCCTACATTCCTGGAATGAATCTCACTTGGTCATCGTGTATAACCTTTTTGATGATTTACTGCATTATGTTTGGTTGCATTTTATTGAGAATTTTTGCATCAGTGTTCATTAAGGAGATTGGTCTATAGTTCTTTTAATTTGGTTCTTTCTTTGGTTTTGGTATCAGGGTAATACTAGGCTCTAGGAACAAGTTAGGGAGAATTGCTTCTCTTTCCATTTTATTAAAGATTCTGAGGGGTATTGGCATCAGATTTTCTCTAAACTTCTGGTAGAATTTAGCCATGAATCCATCAGGACCTGGGCTTTCCTTTGTTGGTAAGTTTTAATTACATTTTAAGTTTCAGTAACTGACATTGACTTGTTCAAAATTTTTATATCTTTTTGATCCAGCTTTGGTAATTCATATGTTTCTAGGATTCTGTCCATTTCTGTGTTTTCCAGTCTATGCAAGAAAAGATTTTCAAAGTAGGTATTGATGATCTGAATTTCCATAGGACCTATAGTATTTTCACCCTTTTCATTCCTCATTGCACGAATTTGTGTTTTTTCTTTACTTTTATTGATAACATTTGCTAGGCACTTATCAATTTTGTTTTTTCTTTCAAGGAACCAACTCTTCAATTCATTAATTCTTCACTTTATTCTCTCAATCCAAATTAATTCCTGTTCTGATATTTATAACTTGCTCTCTTTTCTGAGCTTTGGCCTTAACTTGCTCTTCTCTTTATAGAAGCTTGAAGTGCAGCACTGGGTTGTTTATTTGTGCTTGTTCTGTTTTCTTGATGTAAGAATTCACTGCTATATATTCCCCTCTTAGAAACACTTTCATTGCATCCCACAGGTTCCAATATATTGCACCTGCATTTTCTTTGAATTGTAGATAGTTTCATTTCTTCAATTTCATCTGTAACCCATTAGTTGTTCAGGAGGGTGTTATTTAATTTTTATGTGTTTATGTAGTTTTTACAGTTTCTGTTGCCATTAATTTTCAATTTCAGTGCACTATGAGCAGATAACATGCATGGAATAATTTGAATTCCTTTGCATTTTATTAAACATGTTCTATGAGCTAGCATATTTTATTTTGGAGAATGTCCCATGTGCAGCTGACAAGAATGTATATTCTGAGGTTATTTGGCGGAACACTATAAACAACTGCTAACGTTTGCTCACAGGTTTGATTCAGTTCTGTTATTTCTTTATAGACTTTTTGTCTAGTTGATCTGTCTCTTTGTGACAATGGAGTATTAAGGTCCCCTATTACAATTGTATTATTGTGTATTTGATTTTTCATGTCTATTAGTACTTGTCTTACATAGCTGGGAACTCACATATTTGGTGGACATATATTTGATTGTTTTCTCTTCCTCTTTAACTTTCCCCTAACAAGTGCATAATGACCTTCTTTATCTCTTTTAATCATTTTTGGTTTGAAGTTGACACAGTCTGCAAACAGGATAGCTACCCCTGATTTTTTTCTGGGTTTCTGTAGCATGGAATGTTGTTTTCCATCTTTTGACTTCCAGTCTATGTGTTTATTTTTTTAAAAAAAGTTAAATGTGTTTCTTTTATATAGCATAATGCTGGTTCCTGTTTCTTTTATCCATTCTACCAACTTATTTCTTTAATTGGTGAATTGAGGCCATTTACATTGATGGTTGTAATTGATATATATTGGCTTAACTTTGTCAAGTTATTTTCCTGTTGTTGGTTTTCTTCTTTTCCCCTTTGTTTAATTGCTTGCCTTGCCTAGTGGTTTCTTTCTATTGTTGTTCTTGGAACTGTGGCTATTTTTATCTCTATCTAGAATGTCTTTCGGTACTCCTAGGATGGGTTTGGTGGACATGAATTGCTTCAGATGTTCTTTGTCATAGAAGTATCTTATTTCTCAATTAATTTTGAAAGAAAGTTTTGCAGAGTACATCAATCTGGGTTGAAAGTCGTTTTCTTTCAGGACTTGAAGCTCTTTACTCCAAGCTCGCCTTGACTTGAGGGTTTGTGTTGAGAAGTGAAAGCATGATTCTAATAGGCTTTACTTGATAGATGATCTATTACTTTTCTCTAACAGCTTTTAGTCTCCTGTTTTTATGCTGAGTTTCTTGGATCTTGATTATTATGTGTCTGGATATAAGTTTTTCTGATTATGGTTATTTGGAGTTCTATACGCATCACTTATTTGTATATCAGGTTCTTTTCCTATGCTTGGGAAATTTTCTGCTATTACTTTTGCTTTTTTATGTCATTTGTGTTCACTCCTACATTTTCACTGATGCTTAACAGTCTATATTGTTTTACTTTGCATCATCTTGGAGTTGAATTGTTATTTCATGGTGCCGTGTTATTTTTAAGATTTCTTTCATGATCACTAGGTGTGATCCTGTCTTCAAGGTTTGAAAGCCTTTCTTCAGTTTCATTCATGTGGTGTTGCCAGCTTTCAATGGAATTTTTAATTTCCTGGATATCTCCTTGAATTTGTTTCATGCATTTTATTTCTTTATTATATTGGTCATTCAAGGTTTCCATCACTTTCCCATGCTACTGTACTTTTTTGTCTATGTCTTCCCTAGCTACGCTCATTAAGGCTGTCATTTCTTTCTTTACCTGAGAAATTATTTCTGATCTGATGTTCTCTATAGCCTCATGGATTTGTTTCTTTATTCTACGTGCTATCTTCAAAAATTTCAGGTATGTCACTGCCAGTGTCCTCTATTTTATGTCTCCTGTACTTGTTTCAGATGGGATCGGCATTTGAGATTGCATTTTACTTTTTCATTTTGTCATTTTCACCTCTTGGGTTAGTATTTCGGTCTTTTCAATCCCATTAGTCTCAACTGTCCATCATGTCTGTCTTTGGGTCCTACTATATGCCTGATGTTCACCCAGTTGCTATCCAGCTGCTGTGCTATAGCGTACTGAGGGGTCAGTCACCTGAATTTCTCCTGTGGGTCAGTCTGTGAGTCCTCTCTTCTTCCGAGGCTGTCAAACCTAGGAGTATTGATGTGAACCAATCTTTAACTCATATTGTTACTGCAGCTTCAGACTCTTCCATGCTGCCAGACCCACCTGTCCATAGTGTACACTCCAGCCAGGACCCTGTGTGTCACTGGGAGTCTTTCAGCCCCAGTCATGTTCCTCTGGGTAGGGGGAGGCCTCACAAGTGCACATGGATTTTGGTCCATGTTCAATTTACACCACTCAAGCAACTGGCAAATATGAAGGGCTACAATGACAATTTGTCTTCAATTTGATAAGAAAATGAGGAGTGTATCATTGGTTAGGAATACAGACTCTGGCTTCTTGTAATCTACTTCTAAATTATTTGACTATTTGAAATTAATCTTTCTACATATCATATTCCTCACATTTAACTCTGATAGTTAACTGAAGTAGACAATCCATTTGAAGAATGAGCTCAGTATCAGGAATGTACCTCAGTGGTAGAGCACTTGCCTAGCATGTATAAGGCCTTATGTTCAGTCTCCAGTATGGAGAAAAAGATTGAACATAGTCCCCGAGGTTTCACAAGTGCTTAGTAAATATTAACTGTAGTTATTTTTCAGTGAGCTGTGGAAGTTTACACTTTCACTCTTTTACCTCCCATACCACACCATATAAATGAGATCCCCCTGCAAACTCAGGAATTGTGTCTTACTGGATATTTTTATAAACAAAAAAATGCAATCATAAAAATTCTGCATGCTGATGATAAAGAGTTAATCTGACAACATATTTTTCTGAGAAAATAAGAATTAATCAAAAAGTATAAAATTTTAGTGAGACAGGCAAAATAAATTCAAGGTATCTATTATACATTGTAGTGACTACAGTAAACAATAATATATTCTGTATTTAAAATTGCTAAAAAAATAAATTTTCAGGGATCTCACAACAAAGTGAGGTAATATATATGCTAATTGGCTTCATTTAGTCCTTCAAATTAAAACATATACACATCAAAACAGTATGTTGTACATCGTAAATACGATTTTCATTTTTAAATTAAAAGATTTTTTCAAAGAAGCCCATGAGACTATAAATTTGCTTTTATAGTAAAAGAACAGTTAAAGAGAGATTTGATTAGGTGGCAATAAAAACTCCTCTTTCATTGTTATTTCAGTGTTCAGTTTAGCTGTACTATACTTTCTGATCTTGTGTGTATACATTCTGATCTTGCCCCCTTTTTCTTTTTCTTTTTCATCAAGTGTTGATTTTAAACCTCTTTTTTACACAATTCACTTTCAAGGAGGTAAAAAGGTCCATTCATTTCTATTCTAAAAGGTATAGAAAAAGTACTGTCTTTGTCCCATATTTTCAGTGTGCTTATATGATCCATGAACAAGTGTTTACTGAGCTTGCAGGCACTGACACTGAGGTAAAAAGGACCCAGGAATTAGAAAATGTGTCAACTTACTGATTTGTAACCAGTTACACCTGTGTCTTCTCTACGGTACTTAAAACACTCAAGAAAGATTTGCCAAACTATTAGTTATATAATAGTTGCTGATCTCTGTTGCTATTCATTAATTTCCACCTCTCTCATCATTTGGTTCTTGCTTTGGGAACACTAAATCCTCTGAACCTGTATCCAAACAAACCTGAACCCAAATTCTACCTTCACCACTTATTCCCTGTGTTATTTCACAAGTCCATTAATGTTACTGAGCTCTAGTTGTCCGGGGTCCTGGCCTTTTACCTTATTGAGTTCTGTGGGAAATGATGTTCCTGTATTTCTGCTGTGGTCTCAATCTTATTGCAATGGTCCACCCTCTCAGTGGTGAATTCATTCTTAACAACTCAGTTGGCTTGCTTCTTCTTCCACTCTGATACCCGTGTCAAAAAACTGGATCTCCATAATCAGTCCTTGTTTTGCCTTTCTACCCACTTCTTGCCTTGTTCTTTACTCTCCATTTTTATCGCCTCTTCTTACCAGCTCAGGCATGGGAAGGTGTCAGACAATGAAGCCCTTAGCCCTTGTGTTCCAAATTTTCTTGTTTTCTTTCCTTAAAAAACATTTTACAATTTTTTTCTGCAGGATGAAGGGTTGAACTTAAAGCCTTCAGACTGAGCAATATTCCCACCCCTTAAAATGCTTTTATGTAACTTTTGAGATAGGTTCCTGCTAGGCCAGTAAATTGCCCAGTCTGGGTTCACTTTGGCAATTCTCCTGCCTCAGCCTCCAAGAGTGATGGGATTACACCCATGTGCCACCACATTCAGTCAGTTTTTTAAAATTCTAAACACACTAATCATTGGTAGAAGCTAGAATGACAGGCATTCAAATCTTTTTAACAAATCTTTTTAAGGAGGCCACAGGAAGGGAGAGGAGGAATAGGGGATGAGATAAGGAATTGATACATGCTATGCACACATATCAATGTAAACGTCCTGTAGTAAAAACATATGCAAAAAGGAAAAAGCAAGGAAATCAAGAAATGGTCGAGAATGGAGGATGAAAGGAATGGAAAGAGAGTTTTTAAAAAACAAATTTAGATGTGGTACCACTTCCCACAAGAAATATAAATGTAGACATGTTCTAAGAAAATAAAATTTTAAAAGACAATTATATGAATTCTATTTTTTCCTCTTTTAGACATTGATTTTACTCATCTCCTTCAAAAGAATGCTTAAAACCAAGATTTTCTGACTCATATATACACTTTAAGCCTCACCCACTGATTCTTTATTTATACCTCTTGTTTCTAGATGTGGTCACTTAATTCTTAACTTATGTGTGCAGTTAGTTAGGCCTGGGTATTTTTACCTAGAGGATTATTGATTTCCTACAGACAGGCTCTCCTATGTCCATCCCAAATTCTGTCCACTAGAATCAACTTGTCTTTGAAATTTCCTTAACTACCCAAAATAAAATAACACTAATCCGGGTAGATCAGTTATAAGGACAACATAAATGAGTAAGTATTAATAGGGCAGTGCATGACACACTGTCCACTATCAATTTTGTTCTTAATAACTGTACTCTTGATAAGAGTATAATTAGTGTTAATTCCTCTCATAGTTTTATTATTAATATTTATATTTATATTGTTATTTAATATTGTTACCACTTACTACTATTATGGCTGATACTACTACCACTACCATTACCACTACCATTAAGTGCTCTAAAAGTTTAGGATCTAAAAAATGAGTTAGAGATGTGAAAACATCAGCAATTCAATTGGTCAAGAGCTCTAGCATATGTGCTTATATAAAACGCTCTATAATCAGAGCTGAGAATGCCTAAATATGAAATGCTTGCACTTTTAATATTTGCTTATTGAACATACACAAAACACATGCACAATGATTATATGTGTGCCCCATATTTTGGAAAGGAAAAGTGTATTAGTAGAGGCTCTCTAGAGCATCCCCCATGGGGTCTCTCATTCTTAATGAATGCTCCTTTGAGGTAAGGATTTCTATCTTCACTTACCAGATTGTTCCCTAAAGTTATTGAAACCTATAAGCCTTAGATAGAAAGCTATTCAGCAAAACTGATTAGAGTAGACCAATTTTGGTTTAGGTGACAATACTACTTTTGAAATGGAAGGGTTTTGAAGAAAGATTTGTGCCTGAATGACTCAGCTCCTAAATCTGCAATTACATTTAATGTAGTCAGTCAGCCTAGCCACTGCATTCTGCTCTTCTAAAAGAGCTTCTAAAAGAGATAATATTCAGTGAATTTTATGAAGGAAAAACTCATTCTCTCTCTCTCTCTCTCTCTCTCTCTCTCTCTCTCTCTCTCTCTCTCTCTCTCTCTCTCTCCCCCCCTTTCCTCCCTCCCCTTTCCAGAATTTAAACCATGATACTTGTCACACAATGACAGTGCCTTCTTGGCTACTACCTGAAAGGATTAGAAACTAAACTAACCACTAATTCCCTTCACTATGTGTCTCATCAGACTGGAAAGGAAGAAGATAGGTGGCATCTTAATATTCAGTGTGTTTCTTAACTTTACCTTTAAAGAAACTTGAAAAACTAATTCTCGTTAAGACTTACTAAGAGGAAGAAGTAGATGAATATGCAAAGGCCTGCATGACTTTTCAAAAAATTTATTAAGACCTGTTTGCAGTACATGAAATTTACATTCATTTTAAGGTGTAACTACATGTACATAACACACGTATCTATATTGATGTACCCATTTATGTACCTATACTGATTCTTTTTCATTCTCCTTCCCCTCCCCACTCACCTCTCTCTCTTTCTCTTTATCTCTCCCTAAACCCCCTTTTCTCATTTCATTACTATCACTATTTCTACTAGTATTGTTACTGTTACTATTGTTGTTGCTGTTGTTTTTGTTATAATTAATGTCTACAACATATAATGCTTCAACATATAACATTCACATTCATTGTGGGTCTTTGATACATGCATACAACACATTTTGAATCTTTTCATGTCTTCTTCCCCTACATACAAACCATCAATCTTTTGGACCCCTTTCTATTTGCAGAAGGTCTATTTCCCTGTTTTATTTTAGCAATCTTTTATTTTGCTCTTTACTTGATCTTTGCATTACTCAAGTGAGAAAAACCATATAGTATTTAAGATCATGTGTCTGATTTATTTCACTTAACATTGTGTTTTTCAGCTGATCCATTTTGTAAAAATGTGTCAAGTAATGTTATAGCCAATGCAGCATTGTATTATATATAAATGCCACATTTTTAAATCCATTCATCTATTTAAGGACACAGGCTGCCTCTAGGATTTAACTATTATGAATTGTGCTGCTACACACATTGTTATGCATTGTTATGTATTAGGATAATGTGATTTATTTAATTCATTTGTGGAGACACTAAAAAGGGGAATAACCAGGTTAAATAATTTTTGATAAGTATCCATAACAATTTCTGTAATGGTTTTACTATATTACATTCCCATCAGTAATACAGAAGACATTTTCACTACAGCAATGCCAAAATTTGTTACATATTTCTTAATGATTGCCATTCTTTATGGCGTAAAAGGAAATCTTAACATTGCTTTAATTCACATTTTTCTTAATGATCAGAGATGAACATTTTCTCATATATATATTGGCCATTTGTACTTCCTCTGAGAAGTGTCTATTCATTTCACTTGCCCATTTGTATTTTTTTGGAGGTCTAATTATCTTAGTTCTTTATACAATATAGATATTAGCCTTCTGTCTCACAAATAGCTGACAAAACTTTTCCCGTTCTAAAGATTGTCTCTTTGTCAATTGTTTTCTTTGCTGTGTAGAAGGTTCTTTTATTTTTTTACTTTATTTAGAGGGGGAAAAAAGCAAAACAATAACAGTAAGAAATGATTAGTCAAAAAAAATAAGAAATCACTCATTGATAAATTACATATTGTTATCTTAGTAGTTGTTCAAGTTATAAAATCAAAGCATAAAAAATGGACAGACAAATGACAGTACAAACTATTCTGTTTGATGGGCTTATAAAAACTTGGTAGTATGGTTATCTATCTTGTGTGTATAAGTTTTAATTTGATATAATCTCATTTGTTGATTCTCACTGTTATTTCTTGTTGGAGTTCTACTCAGAAAGTCTTTTTACTTATTTTATCTTCTAGTAGGTTGTTTCTGCTTCACTGTTTAGGTCTTTGGCCCATTCTGATTTTAGGGTAGTACCCAATGAGAGATATGGGCCTAGCTTTAATCTTCTTCATATAAATAGCCACTATATCCAGCACCATTGTGTCTCCTCCAGAACATGTATTTGAATCTTTTCTTGATGAACAAATAGCTGAATGCATCTGGACATGTTTCTGCATTCTCTATTCTGTCTCACTGATCCTAGTGTTTGTCCCAGTATCATGCTGTTTTTATTACTGTAGATTTGTAACTTCAGGTGTCATATTTTCTGTTTTGCTCTTATTGCCCAGGATTACTTTTGCCATTCTGGATCTATTCTGATTCCATGTGAATTTTTGGATTGTCTTCTCCAGTTCTGTGAAGATTGCTCTTCATATTTTGATAGGGATTGTATTAAATCTATGTGTTGATTGTTGGAGTATGGTCATTTTGACAATACTAGTTCTGCTAATCCAACAACAGGAGATATCTTTCCATTTTTTTGATGCCCTTGTCAATCTCCTTTTCCAGAACACTGTAGTTTTTGCTGTAGAAGACTATCACTTCTCTGATTAGATTAATTCCTGGGTATTTATTTTTCTCAGTTCTATTGTGAATAGTATTATTTTCTTAATTTCATTTTTCAGTGTTTCATTTTTCACTCAGGTATTATGTACACAAATGTTATCTAGGATGGGTCTGGGAGGACCCTACCAAGAAGCCAGTTCATCTTTCCGGTAAGCCACATAAATCATACAGGGCACAGGAAAAGAAAAGTCAGCTTGTCCCTCCTGTAAATTGGCAGAAGCCATGCTGGGTCTGGAAGGACCATACCAAGAAGCCAGTTCACCCTTCCACTAAGCCATGCCATCCATGCATAGCCTACAAATAGAGAAGCCAGACTGCCCTCCCTCTAAGTCATCAGAAGCCATACTCGTCTTGGAGGACCACACCAAGAAGCCACTTTGCCCTTCTGGTAAGCTGCACAAACCATGTGGGGCCCAGGAGGATAAAAGCCAAGTCACCCTCCCTATGAGCAGACCAGAACATCCAATGAGAATCAAGAACTTCCCCTCAACTCTGTAAGCAACCAGATGGTTCATAGGACAGGCTAAGTTGATAGCAACTCAACACAACTCAACACAGGCACAAAAACAACCAAATGCTTGTATGTTTGCTTGACTTTGCAGGACTAGAGCTGGTAATCTGAGCATCTAGTAAAATGACAACACTATGAAATATAGTAAGTATGGGTTATTTCCTTCTGTCTTGTTTTGAAACCCAATATTGATGTCACTGTTTTGTTTTGTTCTGATTTACTGTTTTGTTTTATGTAATGTTCTGTTTTAGTTGGTTTCATTCCATTTTGTTTGATTTTACAGTGTCTGGTAGAATAGACATCTATTGTGAAGATAACAGGATATATTATGGTAGCCATTGTTGACTTCCTATTATCATGCTTTAAAGTTATGTACCACTTTTCACTGCCTTGTTTTGGTTAGATTTACTCTGTTTTGTTTTGTTGAGTTTTATTCTCTTTAAAATAAAATTTGTAAAAAATGCTATTTATTTTTGTGCTAATTTTATATTCTGCTAAATTAATGTTATAGGTTAATAATCCTGAGTCTTTTGTTCGAATTCTTTAGATCTTTTATGCAGAGTATCATATCATCTGCAAACAATGATAATTTGATTTCTTCCTTTCCTACACCTTCCTCTTTTATCTCTCTCTCTCTCTCTTGCCTGATCTAGCTAATGTTTAAGAATTGTGTTAAACATACATGGTGACAGTGGGTATCCATGTCTTGTTCCTGACTTTAAAAGGAAAGTTTTCAGTCTTTCCCCATTTAATATGATGTTAGCCATTGGTTTGTCATAAATGGTTGTTAATAGAAATGGCTGCCCTTCCCTAACCATGTAAGGTCCTTCTATACCTATTTTCTTCTGGATTTTTTTTACCATAAATGGATGATGTATTTTGTCAGAAGCTTTGTCTGCATATATTGATATAATCATGTGGTTTTGTCCTTGCTTCTGTTTTGTGGCATATTACATTCACTGATTGCATATGAGAACCATCCTTGCAACTCTGGGATAAAACCTGCTTGGGGATGATGTATGCTCCCTTTAATGACATGAAAGCATTCTATTTACCAATATTATATTGAGAATTATTTTCCGATTTTTTTCTATTTAAAGAGAAAAAAACAGGAAAAAGGTAGAAATATTACAAAATTTCAAGAAAAGAAGATAAACAGTAAGAAATCACTAGTTGATGCATTACATATTGTTCTTTTAGAAATACTTATTCAAGTTACAGAATTAAAGCACACAAAGTGGACACTCAAGCAGTGAGAGTGCAAACAGATCTGTTCAACAATCCAACAAGAACCTAGAAATATGGTCATCAATCCCACACGCCTAAACATACATGCAGCTGTATCTTTTATAGCGATTCCTATTTCCTCTTTTTTTACAATAGCACTTATACATTTTTAAAATTTTATTTAAAGAGAAGAAAAAAAAAGCAGAAAAAAAGGTAGCAACAATACAGAATTCTAAAAGAAAGAAAAAAAAGGAGAATGAGAAAAAGCCCCACTAAGAAATCAGTAATTTGTACATTATGTACTGTCATCCTGGATGTGGTTGTTCAAGTTACAAAGTTAAAGGGTACATAGTAAATATTGAAACAGTCAGACTACAAACAGTTCTGCTCAAAGATCCAACAAAGGTTCAGCAATATGGTCATCTATTTTACACATTCAAACATACATGCAGCGATATACCTTAGAGCACTTTATTTTCCTCTTTTTTACGATAGCAATTACACATTTTGGTTTTATTACTCTTGTAGTTCTTATTGACTTTTTACACTAGAGACACAATATGATATTTATAAATATGATTCTTATTTATTTCACTAATGAGGATAGTCTCAAGTTGTCTCCATTTGCCTATGAAGACCTCAAGATCATCCTTTTTTATAGCTGGTAATATTCCGTTGCATAAAAATGCCACATCTTTTTCATCCACTCTGCAGTTGATGGGCATCTTGGTTGTTTCCAGCATTTAGCTATCACAAATTGTGCAGCTATGAACATGGGTGCACATATATCACTGCGATATGAACTTTTCAGTTCTTTGGGGAAAATACCCAGGAGGGGAATAGCTGGATTGAACGGAACTTCCAATCTTAGTCTTCTGAGAATTCTCCATATGGGTTTCCATAATGGTTGCACCAGTCTACATTCCCACCAACAGTGGAGCAGTGTTCCTTTTTCCCTGCAGCCTCGCCAAAATTTGTTATCAGTTGATTTCTTGATGGCAGCTATTCTTTCCGGAATAAGGTGGAATCTCAATGCTATTTTAATTTGCATTTCTCAAATGACTGGTGATGGTGAAACTTGCTTCATGTATTTATTTGCCATTTGTATATCTTTCTCTGAGAACTGTGTGTTCATCTCAGATGCCCATTTTGGGAGAGGGTCTTTGAATTTGGGGGGATTGATGTTTTTCAATTCTTTATATATTCTGCACATAAGTCCTTTGTCTGAGGAGTTGCTGGTTAAAATTTTTTCCACTCTGTTGGTTTTCTTTTCACTCTGTTGGTGATTTCCTTTGAAGTGCAGAAATTTTTCAATAATGTGAGATCCCATTTGTTGATTCTTTGAAGTGTTTCCTGTGCAGTTTGCGTTTGGTTCATAAATTCTCTGCCTACCTCTATGTCTCCAAGACTTCTACCTACCTTGTCTTCCAGGAGACTTAGTGTTTCTCTTTTAATATTTAGGTCTTTGATCCATTTAGACTTTAGTTTTGTGCATGGTGATACACATGGATCTAGTTTCAGTTTTTGGCATGTAGAGAGCCAATTTTTCCAACACCATTTATTAAAGAGACTATCCTTCTTCCAGTGGACATATTTAGCCCCTTTGTTAAATATCAGGTGGCTGAGTGTCTTTGTAGCTGTGCTTGCATCTTCTAATCTGTTCCATTGATCCTCAGGTCTATTTCTTTACAGTACCAAGCTGATTTTATCACTGTGTCTTTATATTACTGTTTCAAGTCAGGAATTGAGATGCCTCCTGCCTTGCTTTTGTTGCCTAGAATTGCCTTTGCTATTCTAGGTTTCTTCTGTTTCCAAATGAATTTTAGGAGTGTTTTCTCTAGATCTGTGAGGTATGTCAATGGTATTTTGATCGGGATTGCGTTGTCTGTATAACAGTTTTGGGAGTATGGCCATTTTCACAATGTTGGTTCTTCCTAACCAAGAGCAAGGAATGTCTTCCACTTTCTAATATCCTCTTCAATCTCCTTTTTCAGCATAGTATAATTTTCAGCATATAGATCTTTTACATTTTTAGTTAGGTTGACTCTTAAGTATTTCATTTTTTTTAGATGTTATTGTAAAGCGCAGTATTTTCATAATTTCTCTCTCAGTGAGTTTTTTATTTGTGTACAGGAATGCTATTGATTTTTGAGCATTGACTTTGTATCTAGCTACACTGCTGAACTTGCTTATTACCTGTAGCAGTCTTTTAATGGAGTTTTTTGGGTCTTCTATATAGAGTATCATGTCATCTGCAAATAGTGATAATTTAACTTTTTCTTTTCCTATCTTTACTCCTTTTATTTCTCTCTCTTTTCTGATTGCCCTGGCTAGTGTTTCCAGAACTATGTTGAAAAGGAGTGGTGAGAGTGGACATCCTTGTCTTGTTCCTGATTTTAAAGTGAAAGCTTTCAGGTTTTGTCCATTTAGTATAATGTTGGCTGTTGGTTTGTCATAGATGGCCTTTATAGGGTTGAGGTAGTCGCCGGGTATTCCAAGTTTCTGAAGGGTTTTTATCATGAACTTGTGTTGGACTTTGTTGAAAGCTTTTTCTGAATCTATTGAGATGACCATGTGGTTTTTGTTTTGGCTCTGTTCATGTGGTGTATTACATTGATTGATTTGCGCATGTTAGACCATCCCTCTATTCCTGGAATGAACCCCACTTGGTCATGATGTTTAATCTTCTTGATGATTTGCTG
>PVLA01006541.1:0-41009 GCA_004027455.1 Hydrochoerus hydrochaeris
GACCACCCCCGTTAGAGGAGGACCATTCTTCGGTTGAGGGTGTATGAGTAGCTGTGCTCCCCTGCTAGAACCTCCAAACAAGCTCTCAAGGTACCAGGGATTGAACTCATGACCTCACACTTGCCAGGCGAGCGCTTAAGCCAGTGACCTAAACCCCTAGCCCCTTTCACTTTTGTGTGTGTGTGTGTGTGTATGTTTCTCTTTAAATAAAATTAAAAAAAAAAAAAAAAGAGTCTATAGAGTCTTCTTCCATATCCAGGTCTAGAAAAGATGTCTTGATCAGCACCCATGCCTTTCCAAACCTGAGTATTTTCTTCCTTATAGCTAAGATGAAATCTCAACCAAAGTGAGTATGGTCACCCTTTGATTCTACAGGGAAATTATAAAAATATATAATTCTTTGTGACGTTGTATACTCACACAGCTTTAAGAAAAAATTAAAAGGACATGATAAATATCCTTGCTTTTTTTAACTATTTGAAAAATAAAACAGAGATAGAAATGATACAGAATTTCAAAAAAAATAAACACTGGTTAATATGATGCATGTTGTCGTCTTAGAAGTAGTTGCTCAGATTACAAGATCTAGGCATGAAAAAATTGATCAAACAATCAAACAATGAAAACACAAACTGTTCCCTTCAATGATTAGAGTATAGTTATCTATACTCTAATCTCTACACACAGATTAGCAGTATAGTTACCTATCTTGTGTGTGTGTATATATCTATATATATTCCTGTATACATATAATCTTTTCCCTTCTTCCTTTTCTCCTTCCTCCATCCCAATTGTTCTTTCTTTTTGAGCACTTTCTTTCCCTTTCATTTTCTCAATATCTATTATACATTTTGGATCTTATTACTCTTTCACTTTTTTTAATACTAGGGAGACAATACAATATTTACACATATGAGTTTATTTCACTTATGAGTATGGTCTCAAGTTGCATTCATTTACCTATGAAAGCCTCAAGTTTATCCTTCTTTATAGCTAAGTAATACTCCATTATATTAAAAATACCACATCATTTTTATCCATTCTGCCACTGATGGGTATTTGGGTTGCTTCCAAGATTTAATTATTATAAATCATGTTATAAATATGGGTACATATATATTGCTGTGGCATGATGTTTTCAGTTCTGAGAAAATACTCAGAAGGAGAATAGCTGGATTGAATGGGGCCTCTAATCCTAGTGTTTTGAGGAATCTCCACATTGATTTCTACAGTGGTTGTATTAGTCTGCACTCCCTCTAACAGGGGGAGAAATATTAATTTGTCCCTACACCCCCACCAACACTTGTTATTGGTTGATTTCTTGATGGCAGCGATTCTTTCTGGACTGACATGGAATCTCTATATTGTTTTAATTTGCATTTCTCAAATGACCAGTGATGTTGAGCATTTCTTCATGTATTTATTTGCCATTTGTTTTTCTCCATCTGAGAATTGAATGTTCATCTTGCATGCTCATTTTTGGATTAAATCTTTGAATTTGAAAGGCTGGATGTTTTTTAATTCTTTATATATTCTAGATAGAAGTCTTTTGTCTGAGTGACAGTTGGATAAAATTTTTTCCCATTCTATGGGTTATCTTTTCACTCTGATGGTGATTTCTTTTGAAGTGCAAAAACTTTTCAATAAGAAGAGATCCCAGTTGTTGATTGTTTGAAGTATTTCCCATGTAATTTGTGTTTTGTTCATGAACTCTTTGCCTACCCCTGTCTTCAAGATTTTTACCTACCTTGTCTTCCAGTAGATTTAGTGTTTCTGTTTTAACATTTAGATCCTTGATCCATTTTTTCTTTAGTGCATGGTGATAGACATGGGTCTAGTTTTAGTCTTCAGCATATGGAAAGCCAATTTTTCCAGCACCATTTATTAAAGACACTGTCTTTCCTCCAGTGAATGTGTTTGACCCCTTTGTCAAAGATGAGGTAACTGAGTGTCTTTTTAGTTGTATCTGCATCTTCTAATCTATTCCATTGATCCTTAGGTCAGTTCTACTTTTTTTTTGCCAGTACCACACTGATTTTATCATAGTAGCTTTGTAGTATAATTTCAAGTCAGGGATTGTGATGCCTCCTGCCTTGCCTTTATTGCCCAGGATTGCCTTTGCTATTTTAGGTCTCTTCTGGTTCCAGATGAATTTTAGGAATGTTTCCTCTAGATCTGTGACTTAGGTTAATGGTCATTTGATCAGGATTGTATTAAATCTGTTTCAGTTTTGGGAGTATGACCATTTTCACAATGTTGGTTATTACTATCCTTGAACAAGGGATATATTTCCATTTTCTGATATCCTATTCAATCTCCTTTTTTAGAGTATTATAGTTTCCAATGTATAGATCTTTTAAATCCTTTGTTAGATTGATTCTAGGTATTTCATTTTGGGGGCTGCTACTGTGAAAAGTATTATTTCTATAATTTCTCTCAGTAAGTTTGATGTTTGTATATAGGAATGCTACTGATTTTTGAGTGTTGATTTTGTATCCAGCTATACAGCTAAAATTTGCTTATTAACTCTAATAGTCTTTTAGTGGAATTTTTGATGTCTTCTATGTAGAGTATAATGTCATCAGCAAATAGTGATAGTTTAACTTTCTCTTTTTACTCCTTTTATTTCTCTCTGTTGTCTAATTGCTCTGGCTATATTTAATAGGAATGGTGGTATTGGACATTCTTTCCTTGGTCTTGATTTTGGAGTGAAAGCTTTCAGTTTTTGTCTATTTAATATGATGTTGGCTGTTGGTTTGTCATAGATGGCTTTTATCAGATTGATGTAGAGATCTTCTATTCTGATTTTCTCTAGGGTTTTTTTTTATCATGAAGGAGTGTTGGACTTTATGAAAAGCTTTTGCTGCATCTATTGAAATGATTATGTGATTTTTGACCTTGGCTCTGTTGATATGGTGTATTATGTTTATTGATTTGCGTATGTTGAACCACCCTTGCATTCCTGGGATGAATCCCACTTGGTCATAGTGCATAATCTTCTTGATAACTTGCTGCATTCTGTTTGCTAATGTTTTATTGAGGATTTTTGCATGTATGTTCATTAGGGAAATTCGACTTGAGTTCTCTTTTTTTGGTTGGGTCTTTCTCAGGTTTTAGTATCAGAGTAATACTTGCCTTCAGGAATATGTTAGGGAGAATTAGTTTCCTTTCAAGTTCACTAAAGAGTTTGAGGAGTATTGCTGTTAAATTTTCTCTAAATTTTTTGTATAATTCAGCCATGAATCCATCAGAACCTGGGCTTTTCTTTGTTTATAAGTTTTTAATTATGTTTTCAATTTTATTAACATATTGGATTATTCAAAATTTTTATATATTCTTGATTCAGCTTTGCAATTCATACATTTCTAGGAATCTGCCCATTTCTTCTGTGTTTTCAATCCTATGTGGATAAAGATTTTATAAGTAGATGTTGATAATCTCCCGAATTTCCGCAGGATCTATAGTGATTTTACCCTTTTCATTACTTTTTTGCATGAATTTGAGTTTTCCTTTCCTTTTCTTAATAAGGTTGGCTAGGGGTTTATCAATTTTGTTTGTTCTTTCCAAGAACCAGCTCTTCAATTCATTGATTCTTTTATTTCCTTAATGTCAACTGTGTTAATTTCTGCTCTGATCTTCATAATTTCTTCCCTGATCTTCATAATTTCTTCCCTTCTATGAGTTTTGGTCTTGACTTGCTGTTCTTTTTCTAAAAGCTTGAGGTACAGCATTAGTTTATTTGTGCTTGTTCTGTTTTCCTGATGTGATAATTCATTGCTATATATTTCACTCTTAGGATCACTTTCACTGTGTACCGCAGATTCTGATATGTTGTATCTGCATTTTCATTGAATGGTTGATATTGTTTAATTTCATCTGTAACCCACTGGTTGTTCAGGAGGGTGTTATTTAATTTCCATGTGTCTATGTAGGTGTTACAGTTTCTTTTGTCATTAATTTCCAATTTCAATGCACTATGGTCAGAACATATACATGAGATAATATCAATTCCTTTGTATTTACTTAAGCATATTTTATGTATGGGCTAATATATGGTCTATTTTAGAGACTGTCCCACGTGCAGATTAGAAGAATGTTTATTCTGATGCTGGTAGGTAAAACACTCTGTAAATATCCTGTAAGTCCATTTGTTCACAAATTTGATTCAGTTCTGTTATTTCTTTGCTGACTTTTTGTCTAGATGTTCCATCTCTTTGTGACAGTGGGGTATGAAGTTCCTCCATTTAAATCACACTATTGCATGTTGGATTTTTCATGTCTATTAGTATTTGTCTTATATAGTTGGGTGCTTCTGTATTTGATGCAAAAATATTTATGATTGTTATCTCTTCATGAACTTTTCCCCTAACAAGTATGACCTTCTTTATCTCTTTTGATCATTTTTGATTTGAAGTACACATTGTCTACAAAAAGAATAGTTACCCCTGCTTTTTTTCTGAGTTCTTGTCACTCACATAGAATATTGTTTTCTATCCTTTGACTTTCAGACTGAGTTTCTTTTTGAGTTAGATGTGTTTCTTGTATACAGCATATTGTTGGATCCTATTTTTTGATCCATTCTGCCAATCTGTTTCTTTTAATTGTTGAATTGAAGCCATTTACAATTGATGGCTATGATATGTATTGGCCTAACTTTGTCATGTTATTTTCCTGTTTTTAGTTCCCTGCTTTCCCCTCTGTTTAATTGCTTGCTCTGTCTGGTGGTTTCTTTCTATTGTTGTTTTGGGAATTATGGTCATTTTTATCTCTATCTAGTATGTCTTTTAATATTCTTTCTAGGGTTGGTTTGGTGTACATGAATTCCTTCTGTTGTTCTTTCTCACGGAAGTATCTTATTTCTCCACTAATTTTCAAAGAAAGTTTTGCAGGGTACATCAGTCTGGGTTAAAAGTTATTTTCTTTCAGGGTTTGAAATACTTCACTCCAGTCTTGTCTTGACTTGAGTTTGTGTTAATAAGTTGGTCATGATTCTAATGAGCTTTCCTTGGTATGTGATCTGTTTCTTTTCTCTAACAGCTTTTAGTATTCTGTTTTTATTCTGAATTTATGGGATCTTGATTATTATGTCTGAGTGTAGATTTATTTTGGTTATGGCTGTTTGGAGTTCTGTATATCTCACTTATCTGTATATTAGATTCTTTTCCCATGCTTGGCAAGTTTTCTACTATTATTTCTGAAAATAGTTTTTTTTATGTCATTTGTGTTGACTCCTGCATTTTCATTGACACCTATAAATATTATATTGTTTTTCTTTGCATCATCTTGGAGCTGTTGTCATTTCATGGTTCCTTATTATTTTTCAGGTTTTTTTGCTTTCTTGATTGCTTGCTGCCATCCTGTCTTCAAGGTGGTCTGAAAGTCTATATTCATTTTTGTTAAAGTGGTTTTGCCAGCTTTCAATGGAATTTTTAATTTCCTGGATATCTCTTTGAATTTGTTTCATGCATTCTATTTCTTTCCTATAGTATTCATTCAAGGTTTCCATCATTTTCCCATGCTCCTGTACTTTTTTTATATATGTCTTTCCTAGCTATGCTGAGCAACTCCTTTATTAAGGTTGTCATTTCTTTCTTTACCTGGGAGATTATTTCTAATCTGATTTTCTTTAAAGCCTCGTGGGTTTGTTTATTTCACTTGCTATCTTTCAGAAATTTCAGGTATGTGACTGCTAGTGACCTCTAGTTTGATGTCTCCTGTACTTGTACTGGATGGGCTGGGCATTTGAGATTGCATTTTGGTTTTTCATTTTGTCATGTTCACCTCATGGGTTAATATTTTGGTCTTTTCAATATCGCTAGTCTTAACTGTCCATCATGTGTGTCTTAGGGTCCTACTGTGTGGCTGCCAGTCACCCAGTTCCTGGGTCCTACAGTGTAGAGGGGTAGTTCACCTGAATTCTTGTGTGGGCCAGTTGTGTGAGTCCTATTTTCTTTCTAGATTAACTAGCCTAGGAGTATTGATGTGAACCAACCCTTAGCTTATATTGTTCTTGTGGCTTCAGGCTGTTCCAGGCTGCCAGACCCATCTGTCTATAGTGTGTGTCCTACCCGGGATCCTACTGTGTCACTGAAGGTCTCACAGGCCCAGTTGGGTTTCTCCAGGTGGAGGGAGGCCTCAACAGCACTCTTGTTAGCCCATCCAGAGTTCTTTGTATGGAAGAAGGACTCACCCACACTCCCACCAGCTCACCAAGGTCCTCTTGGTGGGGGGAGGATTCGCTGAGGCTCCTGTTGACCCACAGAGATCCTTTGCTTGTGGGGGACTCACTGTGCTCTTGCTGGCCTGCTGAAGTCCTCTGTGTGTGTGGGGGAGGGATTTCTGAGGTTCCCACCAGCCCACAAGGGTACTGCAAGTGGTGAAAGGGATCACTTACAGACTGGTGGGCTGCTGAGGTCATCTGAGTGTGGGGGAGGGGTAGGTTAGCTCTTGAAGTCTTTTGGATGCCTGTGAGGGTGGCTGAGGCTCCCCTCAGCTTCTGAGGTCATCCAGGTGCAGAGGAGAGGTGGCCAAGGATCCCCTTGGCTGCTGAGTTTCCTGGGTGCAGGGGTAGGGTAGCAAGGATCCCCTGGACTACTGAGTTCTTCCGGGTGTTGGGGAGGACCTCTGAGCCTCCCCTTGGCTGCAGAGTTCCTCAGGTACAAAGGTAGAGTGGCCAAGGATCCCCTGGACTACTGAGTTCTTCTGGGTATGGGGGAGGGCCTCTGAGCCTTCCCTTGGCTGCTGAGTTTGTCCCATGCTTTTTTTTTAAAAAAAGAAAGTATTTCACATTTTGAGTTTGGGCCACAAAATATGGTATAAGTAACATCCAGAAGCTTTTATAACATTCTACTGGGTTATTTTTTTCATGATAATCACAGTGACATCTTATTGAATTCAAATATATTTTGTAATAAATAAAGGTCCTCAGTTCTTTATCTGAAGTCCTAAAAACTGGAAAAATATTTAAGTTTTTCCACAAACTTATTTAACAACAGTAAAATCTTGATTTTATCCCTCTTGGTATGATTATTCACTTTTTTTTCCACTTCAAATATTTTTATTATTTTTATTTAATGTAATAAAAGAAGATATTAATAAAATATGAAAAAGTACTCTTCTATGAAAAAATAAAATTTCATAATAATTGGAGAATAACAATACCTTAAGGCAAAAATATTAGTATGATTCTTTTCTCAAACATCAAAGGAGATGATTACATATTAAAGGTATGTTATATATATATATATCATCTTTCCTAATCACACATTCTGACTTGAAAGATTTTTAAGAACAGATTTTTGGCTGTGTAGTACTTGTCCTACTACTGATTTTTCAATCAATAATCTCTAAAAATTAAGCATGCACAAACCTCAAAAAAACTTAACTCTGATTGGTTATTTCTTCTGTATGTTCTGTAGTTTGAAAACTACCTAGTGTTAAGTACCTTAAGCCTTTGGATCCATTAAGATAAATGACTGGTAAACATCTTAGTCATTTTCCCATTGGTGGGGAAAAACTATCCAATAATTATAGCTTAAAGGAGGAGAGGTTAGTTTTGGCTCAGTTTCACTCTGGTCAGCTGACTCCAAGGCATAAGTAGCATGGTGGAAGAGCCTCAGTGGAGGGTGATTCATCGCATGGCAGCCAGGAAACAGAGAAGGGAGGCGCCAAGGAGAGAGACAGACCTGGTGAGAACAGGCTCCACCTCTTCAGCTGTTAATGAGAACATTCCAGTAGCTCTGTAGAAAGTTCCCTGTGGCACACTACCAACTACCAGATATATGGACAAGCAATGTTGGAAGTGAACTTACAGCTTTAGTCATGTCCTGAGTTGTTTGTAGCCCTGGTCAATGATTGGGTATCAATTCATCAGACATTCCAATCCAGCCAAGCCACTCCTGGGTTGTTAATCCACAGAAGTTGTGAGGAACAAAAGCTATTTGTCATTTTAAGCTGCTAAATTTTGGGATAGCAGAAGATGACTGGTACACCTGTAACTATGATTTAGGGAAAATGTGTTGGTTCCTCTGATAATTTAAATTATAATGTGTTCTCGTGAATTTCAAACATGGCTGTATATAACATACCAAATGAAAATATCTTCCATCTTATTTAAAATTTATGGCATTTTCATTCCAAATTTTCTTCATGAAAATACTAATGTATGTATGTATATGTATATAAAAAGCATATGTGTATAAAAAGTATGCATGAGTTTTTTGCTAAAAGACACTGGATCATATTAAACATATGTGCCTACAACTTGGAGTTTTCATTTAATATATCTTCTATATCAATTCATAGTGATGCATGTCATGGTAATATATCCCCATGTGTTTTATTATATAAAGTTGTTGGAGAATGTTTAGCCTGCTTCCAATTTCTATAAATATGTACAGTGATACAGTGGGTAAACATTCAGGATATTTTTGTAAAAGCAGAATTGCTGGATCAAAGGATAGACACATTTAAAATTCTAACAAGTACTTCCAGGTTACCCTTCCAAAAAGTTATACTGATGTATTTGATCAGGGAATATAAATATCAACGTCCCCACACTCTTAGCAACACTTAGTAGTTAAAATCATTATTAATTAGGTGAAGAAAAAATAACTATTTTCTTCTGTGTTTCATTATTAACAATCTTTTTGTATTTGTTAACTATTTGTATGTCTTTTGTTTGAAAATATCCATCTTCTTTGCACATCTTGGTATGATGTTAACTTGGTATTGATTTGTAAGACCAATTTGTATATCAACATGTTAATCACTTTGCCCATAACATATTTTATAGAAACTTATTGTCATAACCTGCTTTAGCATGTTTTTTAATGATATTTGGGAGCTTTCCTCTCATAACCCAATGATGTGAATGTTAAATAAAGCATGAAAATAGATTTTATAACTCTAATTTCAAAAGGGTTGAAATGGAATTTTTAAATAAAGAAAGCATTTTCTCTTTCTATAAATGTTAACTATGTTTAACTTTGACATCAGTGACCCAGTTGATTTGGATTTCTGCTGTTTCTGTCTAGAATAGCAAATACTACATTCACCGAATTCCAAGAAGCCGTGAGGTTCAGCAATCCTGGCTCTCCACAGTGCTCACCACCTTGCACTCCATGTGGCACTCCTTCCCCCTCATTTACCAAGTAAAGCCAGATCTGGTAAGACCATTGAAAAAGAGAGAGGGACAGTAACTCTACTCTGCATCTTTCATTGTACAGAAAAGACTATTATTTTCTTAAACAGCTACCATTTATCAGTGTGCAGGTAGTGTACTATATCTTTTACTAAACTAAGTTAAAATTTATCATTTATATTGATTTTGTTGAAGGAGATGTTTTTTGCCTTCCTTCTCTTTCCACAGCTTGAACTCTAAATTTACCCTTTTGTTCTACTTGCCTTATAATAAACATTAACAGAAGTATCAACCAGTTTTGTGCCTGTTCACCTGGTTCCCAGCCAACATCTTATGCTCATCAACCAGAAAATAGTTAATTCTTTAGTCTTTTTTGTTTTTGTGAAGACTATTACCAAATATAATATACAGTAGGCAGAATGTCTATATATATACTCTGGTATTCTGGTAAACCAGTATAGAAAATAGAAAGATGAAGTATACATTCTATACCTTGAAAGAAAGTATACATTGTATTACATAGAAAGTATACATTGTGTACATAGAAAGTATACATTGTATTCAACCTTTCTTTATCAATAAAAGTTTTAAGTTATCTTGTTATCTTTAGACAATGTTCTCTTAAATTTCAAATGTACTTTACTGGACAATGCAAATCAATGGATATGTTATCACAGAAATATATAAAGTTTTAAAATAATACTTTCATTCCTGTTGAAGGCAGAATCCACTAACTGGCATAACCTGAAAGGAAGCTTTTCAGTCTCATGAATATAGTAGTTAAACAGACATACATATAACCACAATATTTTTAAAAGATCTTCATTGGTTTAGTCCTTGCTTCTCATCAACCAAGTCACTCTTTTGCATGAATTTCTATATGAGTAGTTTTTTACATGAGTTTGTTTTTTAAAAATATCAGTTGCATACAGTAAAATGCATACATTTTAAGTGTGTAGTTTGACCACATCCCTAGCAAGATTCAGAGCATTTCTATCATCCCAGAATGTTCCCTGCCTCTTTCCTAGTCAAGCCCTTCCCTCAGGTGACCATTGTTCTGATTTTAATCACCATAGATTAGTATGCAAAGTTTATCTCATAATCTGTAACCAACATTTTTTAATGTATGGCATCCAGATGTTTCCCTTAATTATAATTATTAGCCTGAAAGGTTCAACTGGTTCACTTCTAAAATTCACATAATGAATGGAAAAGGAAAAACAATTTTGAAATGAAAATGGAAATTTTAGGTTTATATTTACTATCACTAGAGAGACATGGTCATTCTTACTGGTAGCAGCTAGCTTGAGTTTAGTGACCTTAGACTCTAGGTATTGAAGCTCAAAAGGACATGGTCTGATGCCTGCTGTTGTGGATACATATGAGCTCTGTCTGGTCTAAGTGTGGGGTATTTTGTTTTGTTTTTTCTGATGTTGGGGATGAATCAAGAAGCTCACACACACTAAGCAAGTGTTGTACCACTGAGTTGCAGCTCCAGCCCGCTCTTTGGCTTTTATTTTAGTCAGTTCCTTTCTGGGCCTCATTCTTTACCTTAAAATAGGAGTTAGGCTACATATTTTCTCAGTTTCCTTCTAACTGAGCCTAAAATTTTATGAGCACCATTTGCTGGTAAAACAGAAGAGAAAAAGATTTTGTTTCTGAGAAATAAAAGGGAGATAAATGTAAATTACTTATTCCCATTTTAAAACAACTTAATATTTTTAAAAAGTTATATCAAATCTGAACAATTTTACATGGATATCTTGGCACTTTAGCTACCAGTTAGTGATATTCCGCTTTTCAGAGAAGAAAGTTAATGGTTAAGAGGCCTTTCTACACTGAAAGAAAAACTACAAGAAGCAGATATCTCCTGTTCTCATCCATGGACTGAATGTGCATTGTCTCCACAAAACTCATATGTAAAAACTCCAACCCTCAAGAAAATAGCATAGGAAGTAGGGTCTTTGGGACAAGATTAGGTCTGGTGCAGAGGCCTCATAAATGAAATTTAGTCTCATAAAAGACACCCGAGGAAGTTCCCTCATACTTTCTACCATGTGAGGTTACAGTTCAGAGAAGGCTGTCTTTGAGGAAGCAAATCCTTATAAGAAAAGTAATTGCTGTTTATCCAGAATTTCTAAGCCTACAGAACTGAGAAATGACTATTTGTTGTTTATAAGCATCCAGTTGATGGTATTTTTTTACAACAGCCAAAACAGACTAAAAATCAACCATGCTTTTTGTCATAAAGCACCATTCCTTCTTTATTTCTTTAAAAATATGAAAGAAAACCCTGTCTTTAAAATGGCAGCATGAGAATTTAAATTGCCAGTTTTTTGAACAGCCAAGTGCTTTTCATCTCTTTAGCTGTATACACCTGAGTTAATAAGGTTTTTGATCATTCACCTGTATCTTTTTCCACTTTATCATGTATAAAATATATACACTTTACTATTGTTCCAAAGTAAATTCTGAATAATAGAATATTTTAATGATTTTGAACTAGAAATCCCATCTGGTACATTTATTGAGAACTAATATGTGCTAGACCTGATAATAAGCATTTTGTATTAATGCTGCATGTAATAGGTAGTACTGCCATTCACATTTAATGGATGGAAGAACTGAGATTCTAAGACATGAAATGACTTGCTCAGAATCTGAAGCAATAGTTACAAGCTAGGAACAGAACCTAGATCCTTCTGATTCCTAAGTTCAGTACCTTAAATGCTGAGTTATATGCCACTGTTTCTAGCTTATACCTTGGAAGATGTGTTAATTCATTCAGAATAGTTAAGAATCAATTAATGAATTACTTTTTGAGTATCTTAAACACACAACCTCTACATGGTTGTATAAATAAAAATATATTCATATATATGCAAATATATATATAATCTGTTATTTTGAGGAGAAAGTGATAAATCTATTCTTTGAGTATATATATTAAAAGTCATACTAGTTTTGTCCAAGCAATAGATGAAAACCCTTTCTTAGAGAAAAGTTACAAATCTTGATTTAGACAACTTGATTTACTCCTTAACAATTGGAATATGATTGAAAAATAGAGATTTAAAAAAAAAATTATAGTGAAAGACACATTGCCATTGATCTCCATCAAAATACTCCTCTTCCCTTCAGAAATATTTATCCTGTTATTCTTGCCATTTTCGAAAGCTACTTTAGAAATCCTCTTATATGTCTTTTCTAGAACGTCTTTAGTTATGCTGTTGTAGCTGCCTCATTGTCCTGAATCCATGCAACACGATTACCTTTTGTTGTCATTTTGACTTTGGGGAAGAGTCATCAGTCCCAGAGTTAATAAGGTGGATGAGGACACACTGTTTTATGGGCTTGCCTTCCCAGTGGATGGCACTTGATGGCAACATTCACCATATTTTTGATCATATCTTATAAAGACATGAAAGATGACTTCCCAAAACTGCTTCAGAAAGTGGCAAGAATGATGGAATAAATGTATTCAAAGTGAGGGGGAGTGTTTTTAGGGGGGCTTATGACAATGTGTCTTTCACTGTAATAAATTTTAAAAATTTAAACATTTACCTTATATTTTGATCATACCTTGTTGATGATTTCTTCTCTGAAAAAGTCATTAAATACATTTTAAGTAATTCTAATATTTCACACATAATTTTTAAAAGAAATTTTATTTGTATGAGACTTTGCCAGGTGTCTGTGAATAAAAGTCACAAATTGATAGGACTGCACTTGAGTTTTAAAAAGTTAATGGATCAAAAATAAGTCAGCGGTAGCCAGGCAGTATGTGTGGGAAAACAACTGACTGCAGAAGGATTTGAAAGAAGTTTTTGGCATAAGGAACTGGTTTTGTATCTTATTATTTGACTGTAAATAGTTGTCAAATAATTTACCCTCAAATCTATAGAGGGTAGATTTTACCGTGTGTAAATTTTATCTTTGTAAATATGAATTATCTGTTAGTTCATCAAAAAGAATGGTTTGTGTTTTTACTGTTTGATCATTTTTTCATGCCTAAATCTTGTAATCTGAGCAACTTCTTTGAAAATAACATTATGCAATATATTAACCATTGTTAATCTCCTATTACATTGTTTTGTAATTCTGTATCATTGTTTTTGTTCTTTTTTCATTTTAAAATTTTTAAAAAATATGTGTATCACTGCCAAAAGCATCAAAGTATTTGGTTTCCAGTAGTCTGTGTGCAGCATTTAACATCTTTGAGTGAAAACAACTTGGTGAATCCTGTGACTTCTTTCTTGACACTCTCCACGCATAGCAGTGCTTTAAAGGCCTAGAAAAGTGGAGCAAGTCCTTGAGTTGGCAGCATGTCTAAAACTTCTAAAATGACATTCAACATTCTTTTATTAAAAATGTAGACCAGAGAGAATCAGAAAACAGCCCCAAAATGATATATTTCATTTAATGAATTGAGATGTCTGATCATTTCACTGACTTTATATTTGTCTCTCTGTAACTTTGGAAGCAGGCAGTTAGAGTTTGAATACTTTATTATATGTTCGATTTGTAGGTGAGTTTATTGTCCTCAGAGTGGTAGATATTAAAAGTATTTATCAGATGCCTGTTCTGTGCTGATTGGATATCTTATTGATAGGCATCTGAAACTTGCTTGGCCCAAGACAGGTATTTCCTCCCCTACCCATCTTTGTAAATTTGTTCACATCAGGCACTAGGATTCATCTTCGAATCCTCTCTTTGATGCCTTACTTCCTATGTTCAGTAGCAAGCCCTGACAAACATGTCTTCAGAGTTCGACTCCCAGGCTGTCTGTTTTGGTCTATCTTCAATGCCACTGTGCCATCTGACCTCTCATCCCCAATTGCACAGTATTTAGCTTGTCTCCCTGTAGGAGGTTCATAGCTGTTTCTGTAGTTTGAATGTGTCCTCTAGTTTTTCTGTTAGATAGTTAATCCCAAAAGTCAATGTTAATAGCATTTTAGAAATAGGACCTTTGAGTGATTAGGTCATGAGGCCTTCACCCTCAGCTGGATGACGGTAGTGTGGAACATTCTTTTGGAGAATATGGATAAAGCTTCAAGATAGAGATGACATTAAATCAAACCTGAATATGAGTCATCCAGTTAAAGAATAGAAAATGGTTATTTTAAGAATGAAGTGCTGAAAATATAGATCAGAGTAAGAAGGCTTGGCTAACATGCACAACCCTGGGTTTGATCCCTGGCATTACAAAAACAAAACCAAACAAAAAAATACAGTAAGAAGAGTGAAAGATTAGTAACTCAGTTGAGCAAAAGAGTTACATAGAGCATATGAAATTGAAATATTTAGGCTTTGCCTTTATTAAATGGCATTTTATATATAATATTATTAATTAAAATTAAGGAAACTTAAGGCTTCAGTGCAGTAGTAGTCATTTTTACAAGGCTAAAAAATTATAGGTACTGTTAATGGCTTATTGAGCATTTTTCTCTGTAATTCTCATAATAAAACTTCTTTTCATTAAAATTTAGTAGAAGTTAAAGGATCTGACCACTTAACATTGTGTTGATTATCATTTTGATTCCTGTGGAAGAATCCACATAAAAGTCATATTTTAAGTATTTGGAGAAAATAACATTTATTGAACTTGTTCTATGTGACAGGTATTCTGGGTAGTGCACAAATGTTAACTCATTTAACTTTACTGACAGTCCTCTGATAGAGTACTGTCTTTATCTCTGTTCTCTCCATGAGGAATTCACAATCTAGAGTTCTTACTAATTAAGCTCACATAGCTCGTCACTAGCACAACTTTAGCACTCTTCATAAACACATTCAATGCTGCCAAAATTGGCTAACATGATCAGTTAAAAAGTTTAATGGGATTTTTCTTTAAAATATCTGTGGAGCTTCAGGCACTAAAAGGAATGAATAAAATACAGCTCATGTCTTCAAGAAACTTGTACTTAGCTTCAAGAAAAATGGAGTGAAGAAACAAAAGATAGACATGCGATTCAGGTAGACAGCAGTTCAGTGAAAAGAGATTCTATTTAAGTTGGAAGTATTCCTCTGTCTCTGCAGCCTATATTGGGCTACTTTTAACTCTTGATTGTCAAGATTATTTTTAAAAGATTTGATGCATTTTTATTAAGTTTATTGGTACAATTTAAATATGCATAATGATCACATTCACCAAATACATGATATATCTTAGTTTCTCTTTTTTTCCCATTACCCTCTTCTGTCTTCAACTCCTCTTCCACTCCTTATTTACAAAACTTTGTCTTCATTTTATCCTTTTTCTCATGTTTTTCTTTCCCCTTCCATTCCTCCTATCAATTACCATTTACCTTTGAACAATTACTTCCTATTTCACAATATCTTTTTCACTTTCAGTTTCTCACACCAGAAAGACAGTGAATTATTTACACACATGTGTCTGATTTATTTCACTTAAGAATGTGGTCTCAAGGCCCATCCATTTAGCTATGAATGTCTCGTTCATCCTTCTTTATGGCTGAGTAGTATTCCATTGTATAAAAAGCCACATCCTTTTTATCCATTCATCAGTTAATGAATGTTTGGACTGTTCCCAAGATTTAGCTGTTATAAACTGTGCTACTACAAACATGGGTGCACATATGTCACTGTGGTATAATGCTTTTAATTCTTCAGGGAAGATGCCAACAAGGAGAATAACTGAGTCACATAGAACTTCCAGTTTTAGTTTTTTGAGGAATCTCCACACTGATTTCCACAGTAGTTACACCAGTCTACACTCACACCAACAGTAGAGAAGGGTTATTTGTTCCCTATAACTCTACCAGCATTTGTTAATAGTTGATTTCTTGATAATAGCCACTCTTTCTGGGTGAGATGGAATATCAGCATGGTTTTAATTTGCATCTCTACAATTATCAGTGATTTTTGAACATTTTTTCATATATTTTTGTCTTTTTTTTTCTTGGTACTAGTAATCAAGCTCAGAACCTTGATTGCCAGACGGGTGCTTATACTTCCTAGCTATATCCCTGGCCTCTTATAGGTAATTTCTATTTCTTTATCTAAGAAGTGTCTGTTCATTTCAGATGCCCAGTTTTGGATGGGAATTTAAAATCAGGGAGGAGGTCTGATTTTTTTCTTTTCTTTTCTTTCTTCTTCTTTTTTTTTTTTTTTTTTTTTTTTTTTTTTTTTTTTTTTTTTTTTTTTTTTTTAGTTCTTTATATATCCTAGATATTATTCTACTGTCTAAGGAAGAGTGAGAAAAATGTTTTTCCCACTCTGTAGGTTGTGTCTTAACTCTTGGTGGTTTCTCTTGCTGTGCAAAGATTTTTCATCAGATGAGATCTCAGTTGTTGATTCTTTGTGATAGCTCCTGTGTGATTGGGGTTTTGTTCCTAAAGTCTTTGCCTACACCTATGTCTTTAAGAGTTCTGCCTAATCTCTCTTTCAGAAGATTTAGTGTTTCTGTTTAAATATTGAGATCTTTGATCTATTTCCATTTTAATTTAATGCATGCTGAGAGATACGAGTTTACTTTTAGTTTTGGCATATAGAAAGCCAAGGTTTCAAGCACCACTGATTAAAGAGGTGATCTTTCTTCTAGTGAAGGTGCTTTGTTCTTTTGTCAAAGATGAGGTGGCTAAGTGTGTTTGGAGTTGTTTCTACATCTTCTAGTCTGTTGCATTGATCCTCAGGTCCATTTTTGTGTGTGTGTGCCAGTACTGTGCTGTTTTTATCACTGTAGCTTTGTAGTATAATTTCAAGTCAGGGATTGTGATGTCCCCTGCCTTACTTTTGTTTCCCAGAGTTGCTTTTGCTAATCCAGGTCTCTTCTGGTTCCAAATGAATTTTAGAGTTTTCTCTAATTCTGTGAGGTATCCTGTGGGTATTTTGATCAGGATTGAGTTAAATCTGTATAATTATTTGGAGACTATGACCACTTTCACAATATTGGTTCTTTCAACCCTAGAACAAGAGATATCTTTCCATTTTCTGATATCCTCTTCAGGGTGCATCCTTTTCAGGGTGCATCCTCTTCAGGGTGCATCCTTTTCAGGGTGCTATAGTTTTTGGCATAAAGATCTTTTACCTCCTTCATTAGATTGATTGCTAAGTATTTCATTTTTTTGATGCTATTAAAAAGGGCATGGTTTCCCTAATTTTTCTCTTAGTGAGTTTGTTATTTGTGTACAAGAATGCTGTTGATTTTTGAGTGGTGATCTTGTGTCCAGCTATACTACCAAATTTAGTTATTAAGTCTATAAATCTTTTGTTGGATTTTTAGGGGTCTTCTATGTAGAGTATTATGTCATCCTCAAATAATAATTTAACTTTTTCTTTCCTATCTTTACTCTTTTTATTTGTTTCTCTTACCTAATTGCTCTGGCTAATGTTTCTAGAACTATATTGAATAAGAGTGGTGATAGTGACCATGCTTGTCTTGTTCCTGATTTAAAGTGAAAGCTTTAAGTTTTTAACTATTTAGTATGATGTTAGCTATTGGTTTGTCATAAACAGTTTTTATCAGATTGAGATAAAGACCATCTATTCCAGTTTTCTGTAAGTTTTTTTTTTTTAACCACAAAGGAATGCTAGACTTTGTCAAATGCTTGTTCTACATCTGTTGAGAAGGTCATGTGGTTTTTGTCCTTGGCTCTGCTAATATGGAGTATTATATTTATTGGTTCATGTATGTTGAATCATCCTTGCATCCCTGGAATGAATCTTGCGTGGTCATGGTGTATGCTTTTAATGATTTGCTGCATTCTGTTTTGCAGTATCTTATTGAATATTTTTGCATCTATGTTAATTAGGGAGATTGACCTGTAGTTGTCTTTTTTGGATGGGTCCTTTTCTGATTTTGGTATCAGGGTAATGTTTGCTTCCATGAATGACTCTGGGAGTATTGTTTCCTTTTCAATTCATTGGAGAGTTTGACAATATTGACATTAGATCTTCTTTAAATTTCTTATAGAATTTAGAAGTTAATTTACCAAGACCTGGGCTTTTTTTTTTTTCCTGGTAAGTTTCAATTTCATTGACTGATATTGGATGATTTTGAACTTTTGTATCTTCTTGACTTGGCTTTGAAATTTATGTGTAGCTAGGAATCTGTCCATTTCTTCTGTGTTTCTATTTTATTAGAGAAAAGGTTCTAAAAGTAGATATTAACCATCTTCTGGATTTCCATAGGTTCCATTATGAGTTCATTGTTTTCCTTCCTACTTGCATGGATTTGAGTCTTTTCTTTCCTTTTTTTGATAAGGTTGTCCAAGGGTTTGTCAATATTATTTAATCATTTAAAGAACCAACTCTTTGATTCATTTTTTGTATTGTTTTCTTATTCTCAATTGCATTAATTCCTGCTCTAATCTATGTAATTTCCTCCCTTGTATGAACTTTTGACTTGTTCTTCTTTTTCTAGAAGCTTAAAATTCAACATTATGTTGCTTATTTGAGCTTGTTTTTTTTTTTTCCTGATGTGATAGTTCCCACTATTAATTTTTCTCTTATGACTGCTTCTATTGCATCTTGTAAGTTCTGGCATATCATATTGGCATTATCATTTAATTGTACATACTATTTAATTTTTCTTCAATTTTGTCTGTGACCCATTGGTTGTTCAGTAGGTTGTTATTTAATTTCTATGTGTTTATGGAGTTTTTAAGTTTTCTTTTGCCATTGGTTTCTAATTTCATTGCACTGTGGTCTGACAATATGCATGGATAATTTCAATTCTTTTACATTTACTTAAGTATGTTCTGTGGGTTGGTATGTGGTCTATTGTGGAGAATGTCCCATGCACCACTGAAAAGAATGAATATTCTGATGTGGAGTGGAAAACTCTGTAGACATTTACTAAGTCCATTTTTGTACAGGTTTGTTCAGGTCTGATATTTTTTGTTGATTTTTTTTTTTTTTGTCTAGTTGATCTATTTGTAACAATTGGATATTAAGGTCCCCCATTATATTAGTACTTATTTGATTTTTTATGTCTGTTAATATTTGTTTTGTATAGGTGGGTACCCCTGTATTTGGTGCATATATATTTATGGTTGTCATCTCTTCTTGTAGTTTTCCCTTAACAAATATGTCCTTCTTTATCTCTTTTGGTCAGTGTTGGCTTGAAGTTCACTTTGTATCTACAATAGCTATTCCAGCTTTTTTCTGGGTTTTTGTCATGTGTAGTATTGTTTTCCATGCTTCAACTTTCAGTCTTCAAATTTCTTTTTGAGTTAAATGTGTTTCTTGTATGCAGCATATTATTGGGTCTTGTTTCTTGATTTATTCTGCTAGTCTATTTCTTTTGATTGGTGAGTTGAGGTCACTTACATTGATGGTTATAACTGATATGTATTGGCTTATCTTTGTCATATAATTTTCCTGTTGATGGTTCCCTGTCTTTCCTCTCTGTTTAATTGCTTTCCCTGCCTGGTGCCTTCTTTCAGTTAGTACTCTTGGCCCTGTGGGCTTTGTTTTCTCTTTCTCGAATATCTTTCAGAACTCTGTAGAGTTGGTTTGGTTATCATTAATTTCTTCAGTTGTTCTTTGACATGGAAGCATTTTATTTCTCCATTAACTCTGAGCGATAATTTTTCAGGATATATCAATTTGGGTTGGAAGTTGTTTTCTTTCAGAACTTGAAATACTTTCACTCCAAACTCTCTTTAATGGTTTGTGTTGAAAAGTCTGCTGTGATTCTGATGGGCTTTCCTTTATAGGTGATTTGTTTCTTTTTTTAACAGCTTTTAATATTCTGTTCTTGTGCTGAATTTCTGGAATTTATTATATGGCCTGATATAAATTCATTTTGGTCATGACTAATTGCAGCACCATATGCCTCATATATCTGTATGTGAAATTCTTTTTCCATGCTTGGGAAATTTTTTTGCTATTACTTCTCTCAACAGGTTTTTTATGTCATGTGTGCTGACTCCTGCATTTTCATTGACTCTAGCCCATCTTATATTGTTCTTCTTTGCATCATCTTGCAGTTGTTAGAATATTTTTTATGGTCCCTTGCTATTTTTAAGAGATCTTTCTTTTCTTGATTGCTAACCACAATCCTGTCTTTTAAGTCTAATATTCTATCTTCACTTTCTTTCACACAGTTTTGTCAACTTTCAGTGGAATTTTTAGTTTCCTGAATATCTATTTGAATCTGTTTCATGGGTTTCATTTCTGTCCTATGTTGGGCATTTAGAGTTTCCATTATTTTTCTATACTCTTTAATTTTTTATATATATGTTTACTCTAGATTTAGAGACCTTCATTATGGTCATCATCTCTTTTTTTTTAAACCTGTGAGAATTTTTGTTTTGATAGCTTCTATAGTTTCATGTATATATATTTTTATTTCTCCTATTGTCACTCCAGGAAATTCAGATAGATGGCTTCTGATTTCCTCTATTTTGTTGTACCCTGGATTTGTCTTTGATAGGCTGAAAGTCTAAGACTGTGTTTTGCTTCCATGTCATATCATTTTCTATTTTTCAGTTTTAATTTGTTTCATGTGTTGTTATTTATATTTTTCTTTTGTTAGGTGGCTCTATTACTGGTAATGAAGTTTTCCTAAGAAAGGTCTGTTCCTCCAAGACATCTTCTAGGTATAGCAGGCTGTTGGTCTTTGTGTCTATCCCAATATCCTATCTTTCCACTTTATTAGGACTGATGTGTTGCTGTCTATTCGATTCAGAACCCAGTTCTTTATCACCCCAGATTATCACAGTGTTATCATACAAGGGTGAATGACTGATTACAACAAATATGGCATCTTGGCTAATGTAGTACAATTACTAATAAGAGTGCCATCAAGCACAGCATAGAAACTGATTATCTGTGGTAACTGCTAATTTGATATCTCATAGGGCCAAAATCTATTGTTGGGCCAAGGATTTAGTTTAGCGGCATAAAGGTCTACCTGGCAAGTGTGAAGTCATGAGTTCAATCCTTGGTACAAAAAAAAAAAAAAAATCTATTGTTATATAACAACCTCCAACATAGACCAGGAATTTGTATGCAGTGGGTTTCCCCTTGGTAGGGTGATTTTATCCTGTGGGGAAGGGGAATTTAAGAGGGATAGGAGACAAAAGAGAGTGATAGCTGCTAAAGAGATATATAGTAGAATCAAAGCTGAAGGGCTAAGGATAATCACCCAACCTTTGGGAAACTGGAGAAAAGGACAGGAGAGAAAGAATGAAGGAGAAAGCAAAAGACTGTCATTCACCTGAAAATCTCAGAGACTATCAAAAGACTGATGAGAAAAAAGAGAGGTAGATAGAGAAAACAAATCCAACAATAAAAGTCAAAACTTGCATAACCCCCCCAAAATTTTTAAAGCAAAATAAAAATAGAAAAATTATTTTTTAAAAATTCCTCTGGTGCCCACAGTTTGGTGTTAGTTCCCTAGTGAGAACAGGAATCTTTACTGAATAACTGCAAGTCTGCAGTAGGATTACTGCTGAGTGCAGGGCTGCTCTTGGCCATATCGCTGACCCCACAAGTCAGTAATAGGGTGAGGAGAGTGCGCTCATCCACAGCTAGCCCAGGCTATTTGCCTGCTGGTCGCAGGGCAGGTGGTGGTGCCCTTGTTCCACCCAAGTCTGCTTGCTCCTTGTGCCATAGGACAGGATGGGAGGCAGGGAGTGCCCTTGTCCTGTCACCAACCTGGGCCTCTTGCCTGCTTGTGCCTCTGTACCAAAGGTGGGGAAGCGATGCCCTTGCCCTGCTGCAGGCCAAGGCTGCTGGCCTGCTTGTGTCGCAAGACAGGGAGCTGCTTCTAGTCCTTTACAGCAAGGGCAAGGACTGACTTTGGTGTTTGCTGGATTAGAGTCTGGGTTCCAGCTCCTACTCCTCAGCCAAATTTCCCCCAGTCTGCTCTCCAACTGCCAGCTGTCTATTGTGACTGGACGGCCCTTCCCTCATTATACTCCCAGACTTTGTCACTAAAGTGACCCTAGGGCTGTTTTGCTGCTGGAGCCCCAGAACACTTTGAGATAAACTGATGATCCTTCCCATCAGCTGCTACTCTGAGCGACTCACCATTTGATGACTTTGGGGAGGGCTGCTCGGGAGAGTGTCTAATGTTTTCCCTGCTACCTCTGACCGCACAAGACTCTCTTGGTCCCGGTCAGGTCTCAGCCTCCCAGTGAGGGGCAGAGTTGCTTTAGCTGACTTCTTTGCCCACCAGGTCAGCTACACGGCTACTCCAGCTACCCTATGTGGTCTCTGGTCTACTGTGGTGAACTATTTCTGCTGTAGTAGTAAATCTTATTTTCTTCTTCTCTACCAGTTGTCCTGTAGATATTGTGTAGTTTAGAATATCTTTGATTTGTCTCTGGCTTGTCATTTACAGACTTGGCACTTAGTTCTGGAGCAGTTGAGTAAGCTGACATTCAGCACCCTCCATTTTTTACTCCTTGGACATGTCTTTTAAAAATTTTTTAGCATTCTAAAAATTTGAGCTATAGGTCTCAAGAACTTAAAAGATAGTACATAAAGTTGCACAGATCTATTTCCCCTATTGATGACATCTTATTTAATGGTAGAATAATATCAAAGTCAGAAAAATCAATATTAGTAAAATGTCACACTATGAAACTTAGTTTTAACTATTTTTATATACATTCATATGTGTGTGTATATTCATTGTTTCACCAATAAGTATGATGTTAGCTATAGGTTTACTGTATAGGTTTCCTTCCATATTAGTGAGAGTTTGTGAGGGTCCAGAGAAACAAAGCCAGTGGGGGCATAGAAACTCTCTCTCTCTCTCACTTGCTCTCGCTCTCATTCTTGCTCTCGCTCTCTCACTCTCTCGCTCTCTCATACACACACAGGGAGAGAGAGACAGAGACAGAGAGACAGAGAGAAAGAGATTGATGTAAGGAGTTGGCTGCCATGATTGTGAAGGCTGAGAAGTCTAAGACTTTAGCTCCAATCAGCAAGCTCAAAAGAACTGACAGTTTAAATTCTAATCCAGAATCTGGCAGACTTGATTCAAAAAGAATCAATTTTTCAGTCTGAGTTCAAATACATAGTGACTGATATTCCACCTCTACTTGTTAGGCAGAGCCATTTCTTATTACAGCGTTTTGTTTTGTTTTTGTTGGGGGAGTCTTACTAAATTGAGGTCTTCAAATGATTAGATGACTGCAGTTCACCTAGATTAGGAAGGGCAGCCTGCTTTACCCAGTCTACTAATTCAAATGTTAATCTCCTCCAGATGCACCATCACAGACACACTTAGAATAATATTTGACCATATGTCTGAGTATCTTATTGCTCATTCAGGATCATATATAAAATTAACCATTATATCTTCTCTTCCTAATTTGATGAGAAGTTTTTAAAAATCATAAATAGGTGTTACATTTGTCAAATGCAGTTCTTTTTAAAGAGGCATAAAGAGATATTTTTTAGGCATAAGTTTAAAAGCACACATTCAAATAGACTACAGGTTTTTAAGAAAGGGAGGTATGCTACATTTCCAAACACTTTTTTTGGCATCAGCTAGTGCAATCATATTTTTCACCTTTAGCATGTTCCTGTGGATTTCAGATATTGAAAAGTTTTGCACTCCTAGAATAAATCCTCCCTAGTTGTGGTGTATAATTGTTTTTACATATTAATGAATTAGATTTACTAGTGATTTGGTGAAGAATTTTATGACAGCATTCATAAGGAATATTAGTCTTTAGCTTTCTTTTGCAGATTATCTGTCTTAGGTTTTGTTGCTGAGGTAATGCTGGCCACTTAAAACAAGTTAGGAAATGTTTCCTACTCTTCATTTCCTGGAAGATATGGTTAATAATTGATTTTAGTTCTCTTTAAATGTTTGATAAATTCTCCAGTGAAACCATCTGGTCTTAGAGATTTCTTTTTCAGAAGATTAACACATTAAATTTCTTTAATAGTCATAAAACTATTCAGATTATTGATCTCATATTCTGTGAATTCTATTGGTTTGTGTTGTTAGAGGAATTTTTCCTTTTCATCTAAGTTGTCAAAATTTGTGTGTGGAGAGTTATTTTTAATGTCTTTATTATCCTTTTCTACAGTTACAGGATCTATAGTTATATCCTGTTTCACTACTGATATTGGCAACTTTATATTTACCTCTCTTACTAAAGTTATGAACTATTTTCAGTTGTTTTGGAGAATCAGCTTTTGTTTCATTTATCTTAGTTATTTTCTTTCTTTTGGTTGCTTTAGGTTCATTTTTTATTGTTTCCTTTTTTTAGTTTCTTAAGGTGAGAACTTACTGATTTAAAATCTTCCTCTTATCTAATGTAAGGATTTAGTGTCATAAATTTCCCACAGTACTTTAGTGTCATTCTATGAATATGTTATATTTTCATTTTCCTTCAGTTCTATATCCTTTGAGATTTCATCTGTGACCCATGGATTATAGTGTTTTGTTTAATTTCCAAGTGTTGGAAGACTTTTTTTTTTCCCATTATCTTTCACTTATGGAGCTCCAATTTGATCCCATTGTGGTCAGAGATCATGCTCTATTTCTACATGTGTTTGATTTGATTCATTATCCAAAATATGATCTATCTTGGTAAATATTCCATGAGTGCTTGAAAAAAGGTGTATTCTGAGCCCAGCAATGGTGGCATATATACCTTTTATCTAGCACTCAGGAGGTTGGAACAGGAGGATCACAAATTCAAGGCCAGACTAGGCTATAGTCTAAGATGACTTCAAGACCAGCCTGGACTACATAGCAAAGTCCCACCTCAAAAAAAATTTTGCTTATTGTATGAAAAATTGTGCTTATTGTATGAAATAATCTGTAATTGTGTACTAAATTCTATTGGTTGATAATGATGTTGAATTTTTTGGTACTTTTATTGATTTTTCTAATAGTTTTATTGATTGCTGAGGGGCATAAATACTTTCTAGACTTTCTAAAACCCTGTCTAAAGAGTTCTTTTTATCTTGGCCTTTCATAATTTATGTTGTTCTTCCCCTAATGTAATAGATACATTATTCTGCAACAAAAGTCAAACAAGTTTACTGTTTTATTTCTTAAATCCCAAAGATTTGTTCATTATCATGTCTTTTTTAGTCTCCTAAAAGGAACCTTTGAGTCAGTAGGCTGATCTCATATTGTCTTGAAAATATACTTTTGAAATTTGTTTCAAGAAGAGGGGGAAAGAAAGTTTAATTTGTGAGGTTACTGATCATTAAACTAGAGTAAAATGACTGCTTATTTTTGTTGGGCCAGTGGTGGGGGTGGGGGAGGGGTGGGATGGATGTCTGTGAAGTTCCAGGGGGTAAAGGCCACATAATTCCATGTTTCCTATGGTCCTTTCCTAGAAAAGTGCTCCCACATATTTGTGGAATGACTTAAAAATAAATGAATGAGTGCTGGATGATGTGAGTCATCACAAAAAGAAAGACACCCATTCCCTAAAATGGTACTCTTTTCAGGCTCCATTAAAAGCCTGAAAACCAAGAAAATTTCCATAGTCTGCAGTGTTTGATTACTGGCTTCACTCCAACCTGGCTATTGTTAAATGAAATGCTAAAGGAAAGAGCTCTGCAAAAGTGAAACTTAATTTAATATTTAATTAAGTTAAAAAATAAATTTCAGATTTTCAGTGTATAAAAAATTAGAAAGAAATAATCATTCCAGCCTAATATTCTGTCTCTTTGCCTTAAGCTAAAGCTGATTTAATTCACCATGACAAATTTAGATGTATTTATTACATCTGCACTCATACTTTGTATGAAAGAAGGCCATTATTTTGCTTTGAACTAATTTCATACCAGTAGCAAGTTGATGACATGGGTAGTAGCTTTTTGTCCATAAATAAGATGTAGCAGTTCTTAAAAAATAAAATGTTGTTTGTGGTAAGCCACAAACAAAATGGTATCAGGATTATCACTGTTTGCATAGCATATAAATTTTTTGTCTGCTAATTAACATATGTTTTAAACATTACTGAAAGTCAATTAGCTTTTTGTTGATATGCCAGAACTCATAAAGGAACTTTGTTTTTCCTTTTGTTGATTTGATTTGACTTATATAATGACTTTCATCTGGTATTATATTTTTTGGTCATCAAAAAACCTTATAATGTGTTCAGAGGAAACTTTAAAAAAGAAAAGTCACCCATCACAAGATGCTTATCTACAATAGTAAAGTTAGTGAGAATAAGATTTTTCAAGACAACTCCAATGAGAAACAGACCACACTATCTACTGCCTCATGTTTTCCAAGATTAATGCAGTCATACTTGGAAGCCATTTGTTTTGCTTTCTTCAATTCCTCTTCCTCTCTTCCCCAGTACCTTTTTTTTTTGGTCTTTTTGAGACAGGGTCTCTGTATGCAGTTCGGGCAGGCCTCCCCAGTACTCTTGTAACACATTAATACCAGTATTTGTCTTTCTTAATTTGTCTCCTCTTATATATGCATTGAAAAAAATAAGCAAATTTCATGCAGATACAGAAGAACCAGTTGTGTATTGTATATGTATCTGCCAAGTCTAGTGATGGTCAAAAGCTACTGTGAGAAGTGATTTGATGTGAAAACTCTCCCAAATGTCTGGAGTAACAAACTTCTTTTCCCAGATGCATGGTGAAATTGCCAGCTGTGCCACTGACCGATTGGCTGAGCAACAACCTACAGCTGTTTCCATCCACAGATGAAGTAGTTAATATCACATCATGGCTTTTGTTTCACATTTTGATAGGGCTCAGAACAAAATGTGTTTCAAAATTAGACTATATATATACACGTATATGTATATATATACATATACGTGTATATATATAATCAGTTAGACATTGCTTTGAGTTGTTTTATTCTCTTTTGCAGGGACTTTCAGAAGCTCAAAAATGATTTTTTTTTGTATGTTCACTTGGGAAACATATTTTTTCTCTCTGCAGAAGCCAATGTGGCTTTGCCTACCATTTTGCTTTCTCATTTGGCTTTGCTTGTGTCACTCTTTGAGCTGTCACTATTGCAGACCATTAGATATATATTAGATCTGTGCCTGGTGGGAACTCTTCTTTTCAAGGTGAAATCTAGTGTGTTTGCCTAAGGATAACATTTAGTTACAGTAAAAACAAGAACAAAAGTGGAATGAAGAGAAATTCAGTTATGAGAAGATAAGTAATAGGGAAGTGTGATGGAAACAACAATATTTTCAAAGAGGTTACTAAAACAGGGTCAGAGGCGGGGAACTTGGAGAAACCTTACTTTATGGGCAGGGAGGTAAGAACGGAGGGTGAAGTGAATAACAGAAACCTTTGAGATGACCTTAAATACATAAATAATTCCTAACACAAGTTTAGCTGTATAGGTTTTCAAAGCCCATTTTTAATGCTTCACATTGATGTCTTAATATGGTGAGACCATTTAGTTTTTTACTCTATTAAAAAAAATGATTAAAACCCAGTGTTTCCTAACAGCCTGTAGAAATGAAAAGCATGTGCTCTGTAGTCTTTCTGTATAATTTCTCATTTTTCCCTCCACTCAAGACGTTGGGTAACATGTACCTTTTTAGGTTAGCATTTGCTCTGTATATGTAGTTTGCTATTTGGTCTCTTTTTCCTGGCCTTCCTATAGTTCTTTATCTTTTGTAACATGAATATAGTGAAGTGAATTTTTTGTGGTGTAAAATAAATGAAGTTAAATCAGCTGTAGAAAACTTTTTACTTCTCCACCTACGAAGATGAACTTTAATATTCTATTTATACCAGAACAGCATTCCGTAGAAAATGTAAGCCAAACTGTTTCTCATCTTCTATTGTGACTTTTCTAAATGATCAAAAGGGTATAAACTAGATACATGAGCAAAGGTAAGATACATGGGCAAAACATAAAAATATTCTTCCGAAAGATCTTATAATCAAGGATATGCAAACCATGAATACTATAAATTTACTAAGAAGAATGAATAAGTAAACACTACACATTTCAAACATTGTTGTGGCTTACAGATGATTTTTTTTTTTAGCATTATTGCTTAGAGGAGTGAAAAGATCATATTAGGAACAAGTTAAAGAGCCATGAAGTTACTACACACTGTTAAAAACAGTAAAACATTTCCTGTTGATAAAACCTTTATATTACAAAAAGAACATATTGTGGCTGATCATTCCTTTTAAGAAATTTGAATACCAGATTTATAAGTTTCATATGTTTACAATGTCAAAATTTCCATATTCTGCCATGAAGAATGAAATCCTGCAGTGGAATCATCTGTAGAATTGCAAAGGGCAGCAAATTCCATTTGTTAGCAAAATACCATTTTGCATTCTTGGTTTTCTTGAATTCACATTTAAGCTACTTATACAAATCTTTGACACAAGCGGTTCTTTAAATATGTTTACAGCTGACAATTTGTGAGAACAGGTTTGCTTTTGTAGACTAAATACTTTCTCCAAAGACAGGTGTCACATGCTTAAATAAATAGTGTTCATATCTTCAAAGCTCTAGATTTTATTTTTCAAAAAGTTTACTTACACAATACAATGTGCTGTAGATAAATCTTGTCACCAGAGGTAACATCTAGAGCTCAGGGGACCAAGGCTGTCATTTCTAAGCCAACTTTCTTTCCCATTTCTGTTTTCCCAAGGAGACATATTCTTTGCAAATTCACATGGGAGAAAAACAAAACAAAACTCCCTGATTGGTCATCCAATTGGAGAACACAACTGGGATGTGTGGAATGAGTTGAGAGTTGGAGGAAGTTTGGGAGAGGGGGAAGTAAGAAGGTGAATTTCCTTCCTCTGTGTGTGGGGAGAGGGGGAAGTAAGAAGGTGAATTTCCTTCCTCTGTGTGTGGTAATCAAGTGAATTTGCTAATATTTCCAGATTTTAAAAGAATTCCTTATCTTCATTACATAGGTTTCATTTAGAGTCACCCTGAGTATTTGCTTCTCTTTTATTGTGTGACTTTAAATTATTTCTTTCCCTGGTTTACATTCCTTATACCTCAGTTGTGGTGCATGAGGAAAACAATGGCATCCTGGAGGTTTAAGCTTTACTCTCAGCTTTGTCAATGGTAACTTGAAAGTAGTGAGCTCCTTTCAGCCTAGTTTCTCCTCTGTATCAAATACGAGTAATAAGATGCTACAATAGAAAGAGTACAGATGTTAGATCTTTATAAATAGGCACTTCGTCTGCTGGGATGTGGAGTCTACAGTTCAGAACTGCTATCTAGCCCTGCAAAAATAGTCTGTGTTTTTTGGAACTTCTGTAATTCCTACTACTAATATTTTTATGTCATTTATTTGAACTATGATGGTCACCTAGCTCACAGAGTTGGGCTAAGGGTTCTTCATGGTGTTTTGTTTTGTTTTGTTTTTTGTACTGGGGATCGAACTCACAACTTCACACTTGCCAGGCAGGCATTTATACCAGAGCTAGATCCCCGGCCCCCTTGTTCATGGTTTTTTCTTTGTTCTTTTTTTTTTTTCAAACTGCCAACATCATTTTTCATAAAGATTAACATTTTGATTCTTATATTTCTGTAAAAATAGAAAAGACTCAGAAAAGTCTAAAACAACTTTGATTAAAGGAACAAAATTAGATCTCCAACCCTTCCTCTTCGTGTTTTTTTTCAAGGAGCACCTATAGCACGTGAACATCCTGAGGGGCACTGGTGTACTAATCACTCTTCTCCTGCCCTGCATGTTCTGTGGCCGTCTTCTCTCTCCTATTACTTTTCACATTTTAGTTGTTATCCTTTCTCTTCTCATTCGTACCTCTGCCCTTTGTTTTGGATTCATATTGAAGCACTTTTGTTCATCTTCTCCTCGATGTCCTGTTCTATTATGTTCTCTTCTCAAAGGCCTTAAGGTTTGATTTTTTACCTCTACTTTCCAGCTTCAACAGCCTCTGTTGCATAAATTCGTTTTCTCTTATTTATGGGAAATAAACTTAACTTGAATTTTTACCATTTCTCCAGATTCTTTCCTAGCATACCAACTCCTTGTTTTGTTGTTGTTGTTTTGCTATTTTTCCCCTTCCTCCAATCTTTATTTCATCATAGGGTCCAACTTTTTGTTGTAAGGATTTAATGAAACAATACAGTGTTTTAATAAAACAATATGATGGTTACACATGTCTTACTTATTTCACTAATGAGTATGTTTTCAAGGTGCATCCGTTTACCTATAAAAATGTCCAGTTTATCATTCTTTATGGCTGAGTAGTGCTCCATTATATAAAAATACAGTGTGGTATGATGTTTTTAATTCTTTTGGGATGATCCCAGAAAGAATAGCTGGGTTCAATGGAACCTCCAATCCTAGTTTTTGAGGACTCTCCACACTGATTTCTGTAGTGGTTGCACCAGTCTGTATTCCCACCAACAGTGGAGAAAGGTTCATTTTTCCCCACAGCCCCTCCAGCATTTGTTATTGCTTGATTTCTTGATAATAGCCATTCTTCGTGGGGTGAGGTAGAATCTCAGTGTTGTTTTAATTTGCATCTTTCAAATGACCAATGATATTGAACATTTTTTCATGTATTTATTTGCTGTTTGTATTTCTTCATCCGAGAAGTGTGTACTCATCTCAGATGCCTGTTTTTGATTGGGTGTTTAAATCTGGGAGGACTCATTTTTTTTAAATTCTTTTATATGTTCTCCATAGTAATCCTTTGTCTGAGGAACATCTGGTAAACATTTTCTCCCATGTTGTAGGTTGTGTCTTCATTCTGTTGTAGGTTTCTCTTGCTGTACAAAAGCTTTTCGGTAGGATGAGATCCTGGTTGTTGATTCATGTGCAATATGAGTTTTGTTCATAAAGTCTTTGCCTACATTAATGTCTTCAAGAGTTTTGCTTGCTCTATCTTCCAGCACATTTAATGTTCCTATTTTAATATTAAGATCTTTGATCCATTCTGATTTTAGCTTAGTACATGGCGAAAGATACGGGTCCAGCTTTAATCTTTGGCATGTGTAGAGCCAGTTTTCCAGCACCATTTATTAAAGAGGCTATCTTTCTTCCAGTGAATGTGTTTGGCACCGTTGTAAAAGGTAAGGTAGCTTAGTGTGTCTGCAGTTGTTTCTGCATCTTCTAATCTGTTCCCTTGATCTTTGGGTCTGTTTTTTTGCCAGTACCACACTTTTATTATTTTTTTAATCACAGTAGCTTTATAGTATAATTTCAAGTCAGGGATTGTGATGCACCCCATCTTGTTTTTGTTGCCCAGGATTGCCTTTGTTATTCTAGATCTCTTCTGGTTCCAGATGAATTTTAAGATTGTTTTCTCTAATTCTGTGAGATATGCTATTGGAATTTTGATTGGGATTGCGTTGAATCTGTATAACAGTTTTGGAAGTATGGTCATTTTCACTATATTGCTTCTTCCTATCCAAGAGCATGGGATATCTCTCCATTTTCTAATATTCTCTTCAATCTCCTTTTTCAGAGTACTGTAGTTTTCAATGTAGAGGCCTTTTTCATCCTTTGTTAGATTGATTCCTAGGTTGGTCTGTCTTTCTTTTTTTCTTTTTTTTTTTTTTTATGCTATTGTGAAAGGTATTGTTGCCCTGATTTCTCTCAGTGAGTTTATTTGTATACAAGAAGGCTATTGATTTTGGAGTGTTGACTTTGTAACCGGCTACGTTACTGAATTTGCTTATTAAATCTAGACTTCTTTTGGTGGAGTTTTTGGGGTCTTCTCAGTAGAGTCTCATGTCATATGCAAATAACAACAGTATAACTTCTTCCTTTCCTATCTTTATTCCTTTTATTTCTTTCTCTTGTCTAATTGCTCCAGATAAAGTTTCCAGGACTATTAGAGTTAGAGTGGAGACAGTGGGCATCCTTGTCTTGTTCCTGATTTTAGAGTAACAGCTTTCAGTTTTTGTCCATTTAGTATGATATTGGCTGTTGGTTTGTCATAGATGGCCTTTATCAGATTGAGATAAAGGCCATCTATTCCAATTTTCTCTAGGGTTTTTATCATGAATGGGTCTTGGACTTTGTCAAAAGATTTTTCTTCATCTATTGCGACGATGATATGATTTTTGCCCTTAGCTCTGTTAATATGGTGTATTACATTTATGGATTTATGCATCTTGAGCCATCCCAGCATCCCTGGGTTGAATCCCTCTTGATAATGAGATAGTCTTTTTTATGATTTTTTGCAGTCTTGTTTGCCAGTATCTTATTGAGGACTTTTGCATCCATGTTCATTAGGGAGGTTGGCCTGTAATTCTCTTTCTTACTTGGGTCCTTCTCTGGTTTTGGAATCAGAGTAATGCTTGCTTCTAGGAATAACTTACAAGTATTGCTTCCCTTTCAATTTCATTAAAGAGTTTGAGAAGTAGTGGTGTTAGGTCTTCACTAAATTCTTGTAGAATTCAGCAGTGAATCCATCAGGGCCTGGGCTTTTCTTTGTTGATGGGTTTTTATTACATCTTCATTTATTGATGTTGGGTTATTTAGGATTTTTACATCTTCTTGATTCAGCTTTGGCAATTCATATGTATCTAGAAATCTGTCCATTTCTTCTGTATTTTCCATCTTGTTAGAATACAAGTTTTCCAAGTAGGAATAGGTGATTTTCTGGATTTCTGCAGGGTCTGATGTGATTTCACATTTTTCGTTCCTAATTATGCAGATTTGAGTCTTTTCTTTCCTTTTTTTGATAAAATTAGCTAAGGGGTTGTCAATTTTATTTAATTTTTCAAAGAACCAACTCTTCAATTCATTGATTCTTTGTGTTGGTTTTTTTTTTTAGTCTCCAGTGTGTTAATTTCTGCTCTGATCTTTATAATATCCTCTTATGTATGAGGTTTAGCCTGCTCTTCTTTTTCTAGAAGTATGAGGTTCAACATAAAGTTGTTTATATGTGCTTGCTCTGTTTTCCTAATGGGTATTTACTGCTATAAATTTCTCTCTTAAGACTGCTTTCATTGTGTCCCACAAGTTCCAGTATGTTATATTGTCATTATTGTTCAATTATAAAAGCTCTCTAATTTCTTCTTTAATTTCATCTGTGACCTATCAGTAGGGTGCTATTTAATTTCCATGTGTTTGTGAAGTTCTTGTGGTTTCCTTTGGCTTAGATTTCCAATTTCTTTGTAAGGTAGTCTGATAATATACACAGGGTAATTTCAATTCCTTTACATTTTCTTAAGCATGTTCTCTGAGCCAGTATATGGTCTATTTTGGAGAATGTCCCACGTGCAGCTGAGAATGTGTATTCTGATGTTGTGGGGCAGAACACTATAGAAAGTAATTTACCAAGTCCATTTACTCAAAACTTTGATTTAGTTCTAATATTCTTTATTCATTTTTTGGTTGATCTTTCTTTTTGTGACAGTGGGTTATTGAGGTCTCCCAATACAATTGTGTTGTATTAGGGCCTATTTGATTTTTCATTTCTATTAGTAATTGTTTTACATAGCTAGCTGGGTACACTGGTATTTGTGGCATATACATTTATAACTGTTCTCTCTTCCTCTTGGATTGTTCCCTTTACAAGGATGTAGTGACCTTCTTTATCACTGTTAATCAGTCTTGGCTTGAAATTCACTTTGTCTACAAATACAATTGCTACCCATGATTTTTTCTGGATTCCTGATGCATGGAGTATTGTTTTCCATCCTTTGACTTTCAGTCTATGAATTTCTTTTTGAATTAAATGTGTTTCTTGTATGCAACATATTGTTGAATCTTGCCTCTTGATCCATTCTGCCATTCTGTGTCTTCTGAGTGGTGAATTGAGACCATTAACATTGATGGTTAAAACTGATATGTATTGACTTATCCTTGTCATGTTATTTTCCGGTTGTTGCCCCCCCCCCGACCTTTTTTTCTTCCCTCTAATTTTTTGCTTTTCCTGATAGATTCCTTCTATTGGGGTTAATGGAGCTGTGGTCTTTATTATCTCTTTCTGGGGTGCTTGTTTGGGTGTCATAAATTTCCTCATCTGTTCTTTGCCATGGAAGTATCTTATTTCTCCATCAACTTTGAAAGATATTTTTGTGGGATATACCAATCTGGGTTGTAAATTGCTTTCCTTTTGAACATGGAGTACTTCACTCCAAGCCCTCTTTGACTTGAGAGTCTGTGCTGAGAAGTCAGCTGTGATTCTGATGGGCTTTTCTTTAGAGGTGATTTGTTTCTTTTCCCTAACAACTTTTAAGATTCTATCCTTGGATCAGATTTCTGGAATCTTGACTATGATATGCCTGGATGTAGGTTTTTTTATTATTATTATTGCTAGTTGGATTTTTATATGCCTCACTTATTTGTATGTCAAATTATTTTTCTCTACCAGGCAAGTTCTCTGTCATGATGTCTGTGAACATGTTTTTAATGTCATTTGTGATACTGCCTGCTTGTTCATTGACTCCAATTAATCTTAAGTTATTCTTTGTCTCATCTAGCAGCTGCTGGACTGATTTCTCATGATCCCTTGCTGGTTTTGAGATTTTTTTTTTTTTTCCTGCTTGCTGACTGCAAGCCTGTCTTCAATATCTGAAATCCTGTTCTCATATTAGCCTAATCTTCTCTGAATACTTTCAATGGAGTTTTTATTCTCCTGGATATCTGCTTGAATCTGCTTTATGGATTCCATTTTGTTTCCTATGTTGTGCTTCCATAATTTGCTTAAGCTCATCTGTTTTTGTCTGTGTCTGCTCTAACATTGCTAAGTATGGTATGTGTCTTGGTTACTTTTCTCTCATTGTTGAGACAAAATACCTGATGCTCAACATGAAGGAAGGAAAGGTTTATTTCTTATAGATTGGAGGTTTCAGTCAATACTCAGTTAGCTCCAAGCAGCAGGGTGTCATGATGGGGCCACCATTTATGGGCACTGCAAACAGCAAAAGAGAAAGGCATGCCTTTTTCCACCATTACATTGTATACTGGCTCCACACCTGGGTGGATGTAGCATTCACTCCACCAATCTGAGCACTAGGCAATGAACCAATCACAAATACTAGATTCAGCCACGTCCATACTTGCATAAGACTTGGGGGCGGGGTGCACAGATCTGATATATAAACCATAACAGTGTGTATTTTTGTAATCTCTGGAGTTATCTGAGATTTATTTCTGATTTCACTTTTTCCAGAGCCTTATTCAGTTGCTTTGTTGTTACCACTTTGGAGAAACCTGATGGGGGACTTTTTGGATTGTCCTACCTCATTACTCCCTGGGTTTGCCTTTGGTGAACTGGATGTCTGAGGTTGCACCTTGTTTAAGTGTCTTCTCATTTCTTTTCTTTTTAGTTTAATTCCTGGGGTGATGCTTATAAGTTGTCTATGGTGGGTTGCTTTATTGTGGTGTTTAGGACACTGAGGTGATGATTACTTCTCTGAGGTATCTTTCAGTTGTAGCTGGTTTTTGGGTTTTGAGTCTGTTGGAAGATCTTACCTCTTCAGTTTGTTGGAGATGAGAAGTTGTTGCTGGTTTGGCCTAGTCCCTGGTTCTTTGGCACTGTGCCACCGTATTTTCTGTGGCCCTTAGTTAATCTCAGTCATGGATTATCAGGGACAGCAGCTGTTTAGAACAATTATGTCAATTTTGGCTGTAGTTGTGTTAATAGACTCAAACATAGCATGCAGAACAACAAACTGAGCTAACCTTTAATTTGTAACTTTTAACCATGTGAAATAGATTTGTGATTATATTAAAAAATGTAAAACAAACCAGATAATTATATGCAATATGTAAATCCATAATGTGTCAATTTTGCCCTTGGGGTTAACTTAAAATGGATTAAGGAGAAAATAGAGTAGTAGAAAAAGAAAGAGATTCTAAGTAAGGTTGGAGGACAAAGATGAGTCCTGCCCAGTTGGAGAAACTGGTGCAGAAGATTGAAAGAAAAGAGAGGAGGAAAAGATAAAAGATAGAACAAAACAGAACCACACCCACAAAGAGGATAGGAACCACTCTCATGCTCATAAAAAAAAATTAATAATAATGAAAGAGAAAGAGAAATAAAAAAAACTGAATAAAACAAAATGAACAAACAAGAAAAGAAAACAAAAACAAAAAAAACAGATTCCACTTCCAGGATTTTCTCTGGGTTCACTGGTAGACAGCCTATGGAGACAGAGTCCTGAATCGTGCCACTATATTCCAGCAAGCCAGCCATTGCTTTATGGTGGAATAGTAGATGACCTTAGCAGGCCTGCCCCTAGACTAGACTCATTGGGCTCACTGCAGTCCAAGCAGTTTCCATGGATCTCCACCCAGCTAGGAGCTGCTGGAGGAAGCTGGCAAGAGTCTGGGTTTGGAACTTAATGGGTCTGGCTCCAAAATGGCTCCTGGCTTATCAGTCTCTCCCATGGGAGGACTGAGTCCTCTACACTCACTGCCAGCCAGTGCAGTCCTCCGTATCTGAGGCTCCCCTCCACTGCCACGTGTCTCAGGAGAGACTTCTGGGGTTGCCAATTGACACTGTCACCACAACTGAGTGTCCCTAGGTTCCAACAGCTCCTTGCAGTTAGTTCGCCTCCAGGTGAAGGTGCCACCAGCTACTGCCTTCTTCTTTGTTGAAGTTTTTCTTTTTACTCTCTCTGTGGGCTTCAATTCACACTTCACATTCTTCCTGGGTCCAGGGGACCTACTTCCTTCCTTCTTGTCTTCCTCACGATGCCATATTCCAGTGTCTGGATGATGACTCTCACAGAGGATTTTTTTCCTGCTACTTACTGCTCCACCATCCTACCTTCTCTTTTTTTATCAGCCATTTCTGAACAAACTTATTAGGCTATAGACACGACATATATTTATCTGATTCATATACTTAAACCACGTATAGTAGTTGGTCAAGGTATTTTGACTATACAAAAATTCATATTGTTGGCTTCTTTTGAAAACCTGGAAAGTTGTGATGACAGTAGGGAAAATAACAGCCAGTGCTGACTAGTGACTGCCCTGTCTGGGAGACTTTCTCTGATGGCCTTTTACCTCTGATTTTTTTCATTTATGTAGGTTTCCTACATAATGGACAAGTTTCATTCTGAGTTTCAGTGAAAGGGCTGGTTTGGAGGCCTGATAAATATTATGGGAGACTGAATGCATGCCATAGAAATGAAGGCACTCGGCTGTTGTACATAGTTGGAAGACAAACCTGCTGCCACTGAGGCCTTCTTTAATGTCCTGGAGCTCTTACTTCTTTTGTGAGAGAATAGTTAATATTTGTTAAATTATTTATATCTTAGTGGATTTCTAAATATAAAAATCACTGTGTATCCTCATATTTACCTTCTCTTTTTATTAGAACAGTCATAAGTCATTCCTTGATGGGGAATCCATTTGTGTACTTGGAATCATAAATGGAAACAAATGACACCTTAGCAATAGTTTAATCCCATTTTTGTTTGTTTGTTCTTTGTTTTTTGAGACCGGCTCTTGTCTTGTAGTCCAGGGTGGCCTTGTACTTGCCTCAGCCTTCTAAGTGCTGGGATTACAGGCATGCACTGCTGTGCCTGGCCCATATCCTTTTTTTAAAGTTTAGATAATAGAACCACGAGAAGAGGAGTGCCCTGTCCAGGGTACCCTGTCTTAGAACTAAGAACAAAGTGTAGATGAGTTCTCCTTACTACCAGCACCAAGCTTTACTCTATACCATACTACAGCTGAGACATTTATCAGTTTCCTTTGTAGGAGTAATCAAATGTATGCTTTCTACATTAGAACAGAGGAAGTAGCCTTGGGCCATATAAATACCAAGGTTTAAGTATGCCCTATAATATTTGAACTAGTTTAGCTGAGGTATTTACTATCCATAACTTTTGTTGTTGTTGTTACTGGGGATCGAACTCAACCTCACACTTGCCAGGCAGGCACTTATGCTGCTGAGCTAAATCCTCGGCCCTCCATAACTTTCTTTTCCCCATCTGTAAAGTGGTAACAATAATACCTACCTTATAGTCTTATGTAAACATAACTATATTGTCAATAAGGAGCCTCCATGGTAAGTTCCTGTGTCTCCCTCCCAGCTCCTCCTTTTACTTATTAGGTTAAATATTTTCATGTAGAAATTAAGAGACTAACAAGGAGTGAATAAATATTTTAAAAGTTAGGCCAAGGAATGTCTGTCCAGTGTCCAACTTGGATGATATGGTATGTCTGATTGTTTTCATGTTGATTTTCATGCTACAGTGAGCCCCTTTAGGCATGAAAACAACCAAGGACTATTTGCTGCTTTGTTCTTTCTTATTTGGCCATGTGTTGTGTTTTCATGAGAGACTGCAGCTCTTCCAAGAGTAGTACATGAGGATTTACCAGTGGATACCAGCTCTATCTTCCTGAGCCACCAGTCAAAGACATCCTTCTGAACCTGCCCCTCAAAAAGGGGCTCATCAGCATGTACCTGATTCATAAACAGCCTTAGTCCTGTGTTAGCTTTTTTTTGTCTCTGTGACACAATATCTGATACCCATAACTTAAAGGAGGATATTTCATTTGATTCACTGTTTTGGAGGATTCAGTCCATGGTCATCTGCCTCCAAAGCAAAAAAACAACATGGCAGAAGGGCATAGAACAGGAAACTTCTCACCTCATGGCAGTCAAGCAGAGAGCAAAGGGAGGAGCTGGGGAGATAAATACACTCCAGTGACACACCTCTTCCAATCAGGTCCCATCTCCTAATAGCACATTTCATTATGAACCTCTCATAGATGAATCCACTGATGATACAACGCCTTCGTGATTAAATCACCTTCATGAAGCCACACCTCTAAATGCATGACCTTTAAGAGACATTTTAGATCTAAACCAGTCCCATAACTCAGTTCCCAGTTTTCTTGAGGCTTCTAAAACATTACTTCATTCCAATCTTTCTCTCCTCTAAACTTGTTTTGAATTTACAGCTTATTATTTAATTTTTTTCCAGTCATTTAACTTATGTTAATTTTCCCTTTCCCAAAATTAGATTTGAGTACCCTAGAGCCAAAAAACAAACATTCTGACTTTATTATCCCCCATGGAACTTAGCAGTGTGCTGGGTGCTTAGAGAGGCTTCTGATTAATAACAAAATTGTAAGCAACTAGAACACATATGACAGAAGTTAGCAGTGATTGCACCCAGTTCCTTGCAAAAGTACACCACTGTGTCCCTTCTCAGTGAGTTAGTATTTCTTCTTCAGCTAATACCTCCTGGATTCCACTGAGGAGTAAATGGAATTCAAAGGGCTCCTGATGGACGACTTCTGTCTCCTGGATCACCTTTGTTAATTCCCTACCCATTAACAAGGTGTACCCTTCCCTCTTTGTTAGCAAAGAGTAGTAATTTGTGCAACCCCTTTTCTCAATGTCATGGCAAATTTAAAGCTCTCTTCAGATTTAAAAGTATCATAAAGCATAAGTAAATTTTAGAGCTCAGGTCATCCTCTGCCACAATTCCACCAAAATGTCTATGTAACTCTTCAAGAAAATACTTCCAATTGAATTTTTTTTAATGGCCTACAATTATCATTACAGAATTGCTTTTTAATTTCATTCTTCTAGGATCACGAAACCTAGATGTTAAACTATTCTTTAAAGCTGTTTATTCCTGATTTGTTATTATTTCACAAAACTTTTGTATTAGACAGGTTCCCTATTGCTGAACAAAATATCCAACAGCCATAATTTAAAGGAGGGAGAGATGTAATTTGGTTCAGTTTCAGAGGATTCAGTCCAAAGCAGGCTGGCTCCAATGCAGGAATATCTTGGCAGAAAGATGTAGTGTGGAGCAAAGCTGCTTAGTTCATAGCAGCCAGAGAACTGTGCAGGGTAACAGTGCCAGAGAAAAAGGGGTCAGGGACCACATATAGATCCCAGGGGTCATACCTGTGTGACCCACCAAGACACAACTGGAAGCATGTTGTACTAATCTGTTAGGAGGCGTCCAAGTGAATCAAGATGACAGTTAGGCTTAACTGTCACATTTTTTATATCCTTTTTTTTTTTAATTTTATTTAAAGAGGGGGGAAGCAAAACAGAAAAAAGGGTAGAAACAATACAGAATTTCAAAAAAAAAAAACAGTAAGAAATCACTATTTGATGATACATTACATATTGTCTTCTTGGATATAGTTGTTCAAGTTACAAAATTAAAGCATACAAAGTGGACATTCAAACAGTGAGGCTGCAAACAGTTCTGCTCACTGATCCAAAAAATTTTAGTAACATGGTTATCAATCCTACACACTTAAGTATACATACAGTTATCTCCTTTAGAGCACTTTCTTTTCCTCCTCTTGCTTTTTAAAAAAAAATTTTTTTATTTAAAGAAAAAATTTTGAAACAGAAAGAGGGTAGAAACAATACAAAATCTCAAAAACAAAACAAAACAGAAAAAAAACCAAAAATAGTAACCAGTAAAAAATCACTAGTTGATAATTACATACCTTCCTCCTAGATGCAGTCATTCAAATTACAAAAGTGAAGTCCACAAAGTAGACATCCAAACAGTGAGACTGCAGTCAGTTTTGCTCATCCATCCAACTAAAACTTTAGCAACATGGTTATTAATTCCACACACTCAAACATACATGCAGTTATATCCTTTACAATACTCTTTTCCTTTTTTTTTCTTTACAATAACTATAATCCATTCTTGTAAACTACTTAGAAGTTCTACACATGTATAAGTCTCTACACATATACCTAGCCCTTCTGCACCAGAGGGAGAAACAAATCAAAACAAGTCAGCAATGCAAATTCCTAGAAAAACACGAAATGAAAAGAACATACAAAAACACAACACTAAGTGATCTACGGTAGTCACTATGATGTCTCTTGTTATTTTCAATAAAATTGTCTATATTGTCAAATATAAACTTAGCATTGCTTTACACTATTAATAAATCTAAACATTGGAGACATTATAGGACTTCAAAGGCAGTTAACAATCAAACCAGAATGGGTATCCTATTGAATCCTGTCATCTTCAGAGTAGTTACCCCTACTCTCAAACTCA